>JAGFPH010000203.1:28436-52566 GCA_018207615.1 Philaenus spumarius
ATTACATTTGTAACAATCGCAACGAACTGGACTGAAATCAACTACGGTCTTGGACTCATGGTCACAAACAAAAGTGACGAACTAGGCTAAGGTGTTCGATAGCCTAGCTGCATGGTATGCAGCTTTCTGACTTCTGAGAATAGTTATCCGTTTTTGCCGACTGTCACTCGTCATACACATACTAGATTCTTGCTCCTATAACATTTTTTTAGTTAAACACATTCAGGAAATAATCATATTTTAGACATTATGACCACTTCTTATATCTTTCTTTCACTTCGTGTGAATAAGTTGTGCTAAAATTATTTTAAAGTTTCTATAGTTTTTTATACTCTTTTGAGATAGTGTTTAAATGCAGCCAAAAAATAATAAGGATTTTAATTTATTAGAAATCTATATTGAAATTAATCTGTAAATACGTAATTCAGCCACAAAAACTTCATGTAACTTATTTTCGTTCCAATGGCAGTGACAGCCATAGAATAACAAATTAATTCAAGAAGTGTAAATTATTTACAGTAGTCAGCCGTGGAAGAAACCCTTTAAACATATAATCTAACTTAACATATTATCAACTGAAATAATAGCTTGATGATCCAGCTAATAGCTAGCTCGCTGCAAGCGTTACTACAAAGTAGCAGTATTTCTCATCACTACATCATAAGTCTAACAACGGTCTCCTTAAGTTAAAGATAACATTCTTCTTACTGATTCTACAATGCTACCAGTAATATTATATTAGTCATGTTCAGGCGCGGATACAGGGGGAGGGTCATGGGGGTCATGACCCCCCCCCCAAAACATTTTTTAAGGCTTGATTTATATGTTTTATTTAACCCTACAAGCGCCAAATAACACTATACTGTCGTCTCAGCCCGCCGAGCAAGTGGCAGGCAGCATTATTGTGTCGTCTGATTGTGTTGAATATTTCATCCACTATAAACCATCCAATTTCAATAAAACAAAAACGATTGGAAAGGAAATGTTTTAAACATTAATTTTTATATTTACACGTTTGTTCCAAAACGTATATTTACATATTATGTAATCATCGTTTGAAATTGTAGTTGTCTAAAAAGACGACGCCGCGCGAGAAACAAAAATAAAAAACATAAAACTTGTCACTTTTCTAAGGCTCATAACCGTTAGACAGACTTGTTTTGAAAAGAATATAAATAAGGTCACCTTTGGATTTGTCAAGATTTAAACTTTCTAACATTGTCTTCCAATCATTCGTCACTCTTATAATTTTTAGATATGAAGTTTTCTGTAAACCCTTAAAATTTGACAGGTATTCAACCAATGAGCAAGCATATTTTGTAATCGATATATCTAATACAAATCGATATACTTGTACCGTTGTACATTGATGTTTATATGGATTTTAGTGTAAATTGTATATTTTCGTCTGATGGGCTACAGCTATAGGTCTTGTTTGTGAAATATGTACCATTACGCCGATTGTCTTAGCGCATTTAGCCAATACCTCCTAAATAAATATTCATGTATATTTAGGAGGTATAGATTTAGCCCAGCCAATAGAACAAAAAGAAGTCTAATTTTGTTATTGAATTTAGCAGCAAGCGACATCAACAGTGACTTTAAGGGTAGCACAAGGGTATGTAAAAAACAAAAACTATCAGGCAAGGAGCTTTTGCTCATTTTGTATAAACAAAAATTACAATAAATTGGGACTTTTTGGGTTTTTTGTTAATATTATAAACAATTATGAATGATCGCGATACTTCCAAAAAACCTACAAATTGTTTTTTATAGACCCTGATTGGACCATTTTTCAATGAGAAAAGTCGGGAAAACGTTTAAAACCGAAAATTTTTTAAAGTTCATATCTTTGTTAATTTACAATATTAAGGGCAGATTTGTCATAAAATGATTGTTTATTATGTGTTCTTCAAACAGGCCATTATCTTGCATAATGCGCCCAATTAACCTGAGTGGTCCGTTTTAAATTTACCAAACTATTCTGAAAGTAGACATTAAAATCTACAAATCTTATATCTGCGATTTTTTAATAACGTTGATAAAGTATAATAAAAATGCTTCAGAACATAGAGCGAAACGCGTAAATTTGCGGCTGACGCCGATGGTAAATTTGAAAGAGAGGCAATGGTAATGACGCAACAGCAGCCTGATGCGCGCAGATTGCCATACTCTTCTCCTCCGCATTATGCAAGATTGCCTAAATTGTTTATACTGCAATTGTGCAAAAAACTATTAATGCGACAAGTTTCATCTTCCGCCTGTTTGAAGTACACATACTAAACAATAATTTTCCAAAAGATCTGCCCTAAATATTGTAAATTAACAAAGATATGAACTTTTGAAAAATAATAATTTTTAAGCGTTTTACGACTATTCGCTGTGAGATATGGTCCGATTGAGGGTTTCAAAAACGATTTTGTAAGTTTTTTTAATTCTCTACAAATGTTTCGTTGAAAGTATCGTGATCCTTGCATAAATTTGTATAATATCAACAAACAACCCAAAAAGTCAAAAGTTATTGTTATTTTTGTTTATAAAAAGTGCCCAAAAATTTCTTTGCCTGATAATTTGTATATGTTATACACCTATGTGCTACCCATGTTTCACGCCACGTATTTTCTGGGTTTTGCACCCTCTTAAGGGTCGGCTCTAGCTGTCGGCCATGTTGGCTGACACTCCATTAGACCAATGATAAATTAAAATCCAAATTTTTCTTTTATTTTTGATCGGATAATTATGAACTATATGTCATTTTAAAGCTATGGCCAATATGTATGCAAATGGTTTTTCCAAAACTAAGAAAAACATTTTGTTTAATATTTATTAACAATTTAAATATTGGTTTTTAATATGTCTTTATGTTGTCATTATTAATTATAGCGAAAAGCTACCAAGCCATTCGCATGAAGAATTTCGTCCCTAAGAGTTTGGTATTTTTTTAAAAACGCTATTTGAACAATTGCAGGTTTTAAATGGATTTAGGCTGAGCAATGTCCGTGTAACCTACCGCCGATATAGGGTGACTTTATATATTTTTTTACGTTGTAACTATTAATTATAGCAAAAAATTACCAAACCATTCGGATGAATAATTTTGTCCGCAAGAGTTTGGAATTTTTAAAAAAACGCTATTTGAACAATTGCGGGTTTTAAATGGATTTAGGCTGAGCTATGTCCGTGTAACTTACCGCCGCTATAGGGTGACTTTATATATTGTTTACGTTGTAACTATTAATTATAGCAAAAAATTACCAAACCATTCGGATGAAGAATTTTGTCCGCAAGAGTTTGGAATTTAAAAAAAACGCTATTTGAACAATTGTGGGTTTTAAATGGATTTAGGATGAGCAATGTCCGCGTAACCTACTGCCGCTACGCTGGAGTCGCAGGTTGATTTCTGTTTTACTAGAGCCGACCCTTAAAGCCACCGTGGATGTCCCTTGCTGAAATTCAATAACAATAAAAAATTTCTAGTGGTTGGGGGTAATTGTTTTACGGAGCGCGTCGCTATATGGAGTTGTATGATTTCAATAAGTGAGCGCTTGTGTTACGTTGTTTTAAATTTAGTGAAACAAAGTGGATTTAATGATCGTGTTGTGGAGTTATTGATTTTAGTACCGTTCCTGTTAACTCTTTAATAATTAGTGTTTATTTTATTCTTTAATCTGCAAGAAACTCTTGCTCTTTGAAGAAAATATTTATGGGCCAGAAATGAGTTAAAAAACTATTCCATAGAGTTTATGCATATATTTTAATTCCCGAGATCCGTTGTTGTTAAATTCTTGGTAATGTTGTTTTCGACTTCTTATGACCCCTCCCAAAATGAAACCCTGTATCCGCCCCTGGTCATGTTAATACACTTTAGGTACATATTACTTTACAAAGTTTTTTAATTATGTCATATGGTCATTAATATAAGTATATAATATTTTCGTACTTTTATAATTACTCTCTTTTTAATTTCTATGAAAAGTAAATCCAATCTAAACCCCTCTTTTCTATTAAAGTTGTATTTTAAACAATTATTTTCAATCATATTTTTTATTTCTTCTCAATTTTATTCTAATATCAATTCTAAATCATTGTTATTACACTTGGCTTTCTATTTGTGCACGATTGGTAGGCTAAATATTGACCGCAGTTAATAGTTATTTCAAATCCGTTTGTCCGTATATCACATCAAATTTGTTCCTGCATTTTACAACTTTTTGCTTTATAATTTGTGTCTTGTGTGCTTTTCCAAACGCAGAACTAAAATAAACATTTTTAGGACCACACTGTATTGTTGACTACCGTATTTAAAATCGCAACAAATTTAGTATTTTTAATTTGAGAAATTGGATAAATACTGTAAAAGCCAATCTCAAAGTTATTACAAGATAACAAGTTACTTATCTCAAAGTCGTTTGAAATATGTCTTCGGGAAGTACAAAAAAATTGCTTTTAGAATTTCCTCTTAATTTTTAATGCTTAGTCTAAAATGTGCAACTAATGTCACCTTTGCTACAGCTGTGTCACAACAACCTAAATGTATTAAATGAACCCGTCCATATTCATAGATCACATAGCCATAGCTCTAATTCTGCTAAGATTTTTTTTTAAATCAGTTTATAGTAAAATAATGAATTAAAATCACTTTAATAAAATGGTAATGTTACACTAGACTAACAACTCAGCTACAACAGCAGATACAATGTGTATCGTAGACTTTGCAAGGCGGGAAATCTAAAAGCAGTCATGCTGTGTTTAAAAATGTTTCCACTAGATAAGGAGCACACAACAGTAACGCAATTGCAAAAAATGTGGCCTTTCCTTAGAGAGAAATTGATTTGCAACCAACCATCAATGCTAACAATCCTTTAAGATATTGAATACCTTTAACCCTGCAACTGTCAGACTACTCAATTTGAGTGGTCGTGGGGGCATGGCACGTGAAAACGATCAATTTTGACAACTCTACTTGTAATGAATATTTCACCCACTAAAAATTATCCAATCGCAATAAATCAAAAACCGTTGGAAAGGTAATGATCTAAACTTTAATTTTTGTATTTACAATTTCTTTCTAAAACGTATATTTACATACGTAATCATCGTTGCAGTTTATTAGTTTTCTACAAATCAATCGGCGCCCGAAAATTCATACAAAAAATAACGAAATAACTCAACTTTCGTTAATCTCTAAAGCCCGCCCAATAGGTTTTCTTAGTTAAACCTATGTATCGATGGATTCATCACAATTTCCCCTATCCAAAACTTTCATCCAATCAAAATCGAACAAATAGTTCTGAAGTTGTAAGGGGTTTTGTAGACCCTTGCAATTGGTCAGTTTTCCAACCAATAAACAGCGTTAATTATTTCATGTGATATCTGTGTGACCTCAATCGTTTTTTATAGATATTTTGGTATCTTTGTAAAGATAATGCTTCAAGCTAACTTTCCCTGTAAACCAAATATGCTATATTTGAACAGTTTATTGTGTAGGACCGTGGGAAAGTGACTGCTAATACGGTCTCATCTAAGGTTCAAATCTGAAGCCTAACGGACTTTTACAACATGGCTAGACATAGGAGTTTGCGCGCGCATCCTGTATAGCATGAACGGGCAAGAGATTCCTACATCTTTTCTCACTTTTGTTATTCAAATAATTCTACGTCAAAAACTTTTATGAAAAGATAATTTACACGTATACTGTTCAGTTCTTTGATTTATTTATTCTCTACACTTTGTTATAATAATATTTCATTTTTGGGCAAAGCATATATTAGTAAATTACTATTTTAACTTGGCATACTTTTGATAGCAGACTTGTAGTAGGAACATAAAAACTCGTGTTTTCAAAATAAGAAATTTGAAAATGTTAAATGTTTTTATACAGTTCAATTTAGAACTAAGTTACGAAACTTTTTTACATTTATGGAAAAAATTAAAAAAATCGTTTACTACTTATTATGTAGGCCTAAAGTTGAACATTTTCCTTTTGTTATTGAACTTTTTTTGATTCTTGAGCTAATAACTCTTACAATTTTACATACATAAATTTTTTAATTGCATATATGCATTCTTTGAACCTTTCTCTACAAAAAAGGTACAGAACACTTTTGGATTGGTATACAATTACTATATTTGGCGAATTTTTGAAAATATGCTTGCACAAGCACCGAAATGACTTGGCGTTGCAAAACATTAACATGGACAGTTGTAGGGTTAAGTAGGTATTAAGAACAAATCTTATCAGACAAATATTTAAACTGCACATTTAAAAAGAGGCCACCATTATTACACAGCATTTTGGATGCGCTGTAGCTGACCGCTTGTCATTTTCCCCGAAATAAATTATAAATGACGTATGTATGTGTGGTTAAGAGGAAAGAGGACCTAATTCACCTTTTAAAAAAGCTAATATTATTAGAATTTTAGGGCAGTGTAGTCTTGAGAAATTACCAAACAAAATTACATTTTAATCTCTGTTTATTTAGTTACACAAAATAACAGTCACATTTTTTATACAGAACAAAATTAAATATTTTTATAGTATGGAAGCAAATCTAGAATTTATTTTACTAAAATTGTGAACCTATTATCTCTCTAACATAAGCGAATGAACAAAATTTAATCTTGAACATTGATGTAACCACAATTTTTCATTTCATCTGAAATTGTAACTGGCCTAAAAGAGAAGATATTTCTTCAATGTGTTAAAGAATGTTCAGTCTTTATTTTTGTACAATAAATTTAACTTTGAATTTTTATTCTAGTTTTTGTTCATTTAGTTGCTACAAATGTTAACATTGTTTTATAATACAAAGCTTATATTTCTTACATTGTGTAAAAACATGAGTGAATTTATTTTTAAATTTTGTAAATTAACTTCAATTAATATCCAAAACTTGATGTAATTTCATTAACCATAAAATACATACTGAAAAAATGGCAGTAAAGAGTACACTTCAACTTCATACAAAAAATTCCTATATCATAGTAAAAGTTACAAAGAAATTATAATTTGTGTGTCCAAATTGGTACTGAAACAATGACATATAACAACTGCAAATATGAATGCATGTTTTCTACAGTTACTTTAAGAAACCTTATTAATCCAATTGTATTTTCTTATTGTTGTATTGTTATATTTTCTTTGAACTGAATTAGAAAATCTATCAGGTCCATTTTTATAATGTGAAAACATAATAAAAAAAGCACATAGTGTGCAGAAATAAACTTGAATTGGGATAATAACAATAAACAGTAACAAATTCAAATGGCTAACATATGAGCACACATACCCGTTGCAAATTTATATAATTTTTAGAATATTAGATTAGCTATTTTTCCCCCAAAAGTTATCAATACATTTTAAAATATACATTTACACCCTAATATATGTAAATTTTTACTGGACAGTGTATGCATTTCAAGTGTGTATTTTAGAAGGTTGTTAATTTGTATGCAGGCTATACCTACCTTATTTGAAATCTTAATCTGAGTTCTTGTTGAAGACTAAGTCAAGTGTTCAAATAAGGTTAGTGTACGCTGTAAAATATTTTAATATATCTCACCCCACCCAAAAATATACCATCCTTTTAGATGAAACCAATATATAAGAAAACATGTCATTCTGTATGCTTACATATATAAAAAATTACTGGTTAATGAAATATATTTAATCACAGTAACACCTGTGCTGATGTTTCCATAACGTATGAATGTGGATACTCAGAACACAACATATTTCTCTTCTAAGCTAAACTATATGTAGAAGAAAAACTATAAATATATATTGCTGCTGAGCATAACCAAACTAAGGAAGACATCTGTAGGTAACAATGGATGGATTTAAAGAAGCCATTATATAAAAACTGGAAATATGGCCCAACAAATCATTTGCGAAAACATTTTTAAAACAATCCCACTATGATACCAAAATATCTGAATTAGAAAATCTATGAAGTCCATTTTTATAATGTGATAACATTTTTTTAACACAATATGCAGTAATAAACCTAAAGTGGGATAGAAACAATAAACAGTAACAAATTTATAAACACATTAACAGACAAGCCAGTTGCAAATTTATACAATTTTGTTAATAAGAAACAAGAGTTTGGGAAGCTTTTGGTCCCATTTCTTACGTATAAAACTTAATTATTGGTATAACAAGTAGATTTAATCACAGGTAGTAAATTTTCTTAGCATGAGTGCTAATGTGTTTATAATGTAGGAGTTTAAATACTTACATCACAACAAATAAAAAATATTTTTCTTCTAAACCCAACGGTATCAAGAAAAATAAACTATAAGTATCTATTGCTGCTGCGCATAACCAAACTAAGGAAAACATCAGTAAGTAACAAAGGAAGAAGAATCCATAAAGGAATCATTACATAAAAACTGGATACATGAATATTTGTTTTCTCTAACTTGATACAGCAAATAACTAGTGAAGCAATTTTTAAAACAATCGCACCAAGATGCCAAAATTTTCTTTGAACTGAAATGGAACATCTATCAAGTCTATTTTTACAATGTGACAACATATTAAAAAACACATATGTAAGTAGTATACAGTCATAAAACCAAATTGGGATAAACACTATAAACCAATTCCATTCTATTCTTGCATCCAAACGAAGAACAAGAAGAATCAAGAATACTAAAAGCACGAACCATGTGAACAGAGCTCGGTGCAGTACAGCCATAATCCGATTAAACAGCCAGTCTTCGGCGACTCTCTCCTACAACAGAAAAACATATAGCCTATGTGTCTTAATATTATTATTAGACTGATAGAACCATGGAGTTGTTTTTTTTTTTTTTTAATATTAAGAAAGAACAAAGCAAGAAGAAACAATTTTAATAGAACACAAAATATTCTTAGAAAACACTATTGACTATTAAAAAAATCAACAATCTCACTCTTAATAAACTGTTATCTAACACAAATACATTTCTTATCTGTAGAAAAGGAAGAAATCTGAACTAAAATTATATCGGTTATAACTAACTCTCAATGTAGTTTAATTTATTTTGTATCCTTTATTGTAAGTTATTTTCAGTATTCCACATAAATTTTTCAATGGTTTAAGATCATTTCCAAATTTTAATACTATGTAGATTATTCAGAAAATTTCACACTTTATTTTGTGCTAGTTAACCCTCCAAGTGCTAACGTCGTATATGCAATGTATAAAAGTGGCTTTACGGTGCTAACGTCGCATATGCGATGTTTGCGCAACACATTTTGTAAATGTGTACGACGCCGCTATTTTTAATACAATAGGGTACTTTTATGTATGGTTGTGTTTGGAAAGAGTCACTTTATTATAATTCAGAGTTTCATAGCGATATCGACTCAAACAAACCTTCGGCAGAATTGTCAAATCAACTATCTAATCAACTACGGTATCCATCAACTATTGTAGTACGCGTAGATAGACGCTCGGAACTTGGATTTTGTTTGTTTATCCAATAGTTGTTATTCATTTTTAGTTTCAGTTTAGATCAGTTTATTTTTATTTGTTTTTGTAAATGTTTATTCATTTTTTAAGTAATTATGACTGAACTTAGCAATTCAAGTGCTATTAGAGGTGCGCGTTTGAAAATAGTGACTTTTAGAGAATTTTAACTGTAAATATTTTTTTCTTGTATATAATGTGTGTGTTATTTCCTTTATAACAAATTAAAACCATAAATATTGGGCCTAAGCAGTACTTTTATATCTTTAGAGGAAAGTTTTTCTTCTTTGTGCGCAAAAGTCATTTTTTTATAAAAAAAGGAGTTTTTTTTTTATAGACAAAAAGTTTTTTTTACAGCAAAGTAGTAGTGTTATGTATATTTCTATTCACTATAAAATTGTGCAACTTTTGGCTTGGCTACATTGGATTTTCTACATTACTTTTGTTTACATATTTTGAGTGAGTGGTTTTAGAACACAAATTTATTTTTATTTTTTATTTTTACTTTGGTCAACAAAAAAAAGTATAAAAATTATAAAGTAAGCCTGTTAAAGCTATTTACTGTAAATAGCATGTAATTGTGATTAAAATGATGTATAATAAGTCTTACTTTACTGTTAGTGAGTATTTTATAATGATTTTAGTTAATAAGCATGCACGGAACCAAAAAAAACTCTAAGCACTAAAGAGCAATATAGTCAGCACTTGGAGGGTTAATAAGTGGGCTAGAATTACCACTATTATTAACTATAATACTAAAAGTGATGGTTATCACTTTATTATTAGGCCACTAAATCAGTCTTACTGGTACTATTTCTAGTGGTGTGAAATCTCAAACTCAACAGTTTAAAATGTCTTACTACTGTTCTATTCTAGCACACTTAACCCTAGAAGCGGCATAGTTAACAAATATGGATTTTTTGGCATTTGCAAGCATTTTTTCAAAAATAGTAAATGAACTCCAATCTAAAAGTGTTCCGTAGCATGTCTGTAGAGAAAGACTTAAAGAATTTATATATACCAATAAAAAAATGATACATGTAAAATTTACAAAGTTATTAGCTCAAGAAACAAAAAATGTTCAGTTACGAAAGGTAAAAGTTCAACTTTAGGCCCCAATAAAAAGAAGTAAACGCTTTTGTATTTTTTTTCAAAATGTACAAAAGTTTTGTAATTTAGTTCTAAAAAGAACTGTATAAAAATATTTATTAACGTCAAATTTCTTATTTTGAAAACACCAGTTTTCACGTTCCTACTACAAGATTGCTAACAAAACTAGGCCTAGATGGAATAGTAATTTAGGAATATATCCTTTGCATAAAATTGAAATATTATTATAAGAAAGTGTAGAGAATAAATCGAAGAATTGAACTGTATACTTTAAGTTATTATTTCATAAAAGTGTTTGACTTAGTTTTACTTGAATCACAAAATTAGATAAAACGAATTAAACCTCTCACGGACCCATTAAATATGACATTCTGTGTGAAGAAACGGTGGAAGTGCCACTTCGGGAGCAAGAGAAGGTTGAGTTTTGAATTTCCCATTTGTCAGTATTTCTCAGCACTGTACGAACAAAACCGTTAGAGTAAATATGGTTTGCTTTACACCACGAAAGATTGAACTTTGGTCTGTAAATAGATATAAACAAGTCTATTCAAATAATTTGAATTGTAAGAAATATCTCGAATGCAAAATGTGCTGGTTTAAGGGGATTGTCTACTGAAAAATAAAAAATCTGTATTTCCTTCAAATTCTTACTTTTCACGTTTTTATATGATAACTAGGCCTAGATGAAGAAGAAATGTGCAATTTTAAAAATTTTTTGTAAATATATATATATATATATATATATACGTATTTTTAGAGAAAATCTAAGGGTTTTTTCAAATTGATATTCCTTGGGAACCATACGTCCAATCTTGTTGTTCTTAGTCTCAAATTGTAGGTAATAATAAGACCTAAAAACTCATGTGATATCATATTTATATCTATAGGGAAACTACAAATAAAATGATGCACAAAATTTGTTATTGAATTTGAAAAAATCCATTTTTTTATTTTATTTTATAAAAAAAAGCTAGCTACTTAAACCACCAAATGACATGAAGATTTAGTTTGTACATCTGAAATAAACCACCAAAAGTTTCATCGTTATATCTTTATCCGTTCTTTTGGAATATCGAAGTTTGTACCTGAGAAACAAGAAAAACTCAGTTAGCGGGAAACGGCCCGTAAAGTTTTGTTCTATGTTACAAGGTCAGATTTACGCAATGCAATTACATGCTCATACAGCATTATTTTTATAATACTAGATCTAGGTAGTGGTCATTATAACATATAATAGGTATGTTTTGAGAATTTATATATGTGTATACTTTTACGAATAAAAAATTACCAACACAATAAGTGCCAAAATCTTAACAATGCGTTCGCGTTGTTGTACAGTCATACGAAAACGTATATTATATAGATGTATAATGCATCAAAAATCCGTTTTAATGTGTTTTTTGTGTTCATATAAGAATAAGGGTTTAAATAACGAGAAAAAAATAAATTTGAACAAAATTCAAAATTGACCATTTTCAGTAGACAATCCCCTTAATGGTTGAAATCTGTCAAATTGCAAAGGTTTACAGACAATTCCATATCTTTGGAACTATACAAGTGACTTTTGATTGGATGGCAGTTTTAGAAAGTTAAAATCTTGACGAATCCAAAGGTATCTCTATATTATTGTCAAAATATCCCGGTCGAGCGGTAGAGTGCTTCAAAGAAATGACAAAGTTGAGTCTTTCCATGAGATTTAATTCGTGCGGCGTTGGCTTTTCAGAAAACTAATATTTTAAAACGATGATCACACATGTAAATATAGGCCTACATTTTAGAAAAAAAATTAAAGTTTAAATCATTTCCTTTCCAACGGTTTTTGTCTTTTTGAGATTGGAAGATTTTTAGTGAGTGAAATATTTGATACAATCACGCGTTACAAATGTGTTGTGACGGCACGGAGTGACTACACAATTGTGTGAGTCTGCCGGTTCTAGGGTTAATGAGTACCGGTATACTTAGGTTGCATTTGTTTCATTTTACTTCTGAATGTATTAGCAATGTTTGAAACATCTGATGGCCAAGTTTTGATTAAACATACCCAATTTTATTGCGACAAGGCGCATATATTTTTTTTAACTGACAAAAATTTCTAGTCTAATTAGAAATTATACAAATAAAACATAAAGATAATGAGTGGCTATTTTCGGTTTCAAGGTACTGGCAAAATGTAGGTATGTTTGTGCAACATGTACAAAACCTCACCTTATCCTCATAGTGGTATCAAGGTAAAGTGCAGCTTAACTCCAAATTTCTTTGAAGATTTATATTTTATAATAATCAATTATGTAGCCTTTATAAACCTATCTACTATAGTATACCAACTGAAAACATTCTGTTACCGATATAGTTCATGAGATTCCGTGTGAGGTGTGCAGAAGACTAGAACTAGGGAGCGGAGGAGAAATACAACGACCCACTTGATACAAAGGTGAAGACTTATTTCTCCACACAAGGCACTACAACTGGCCGCTTGGCTTTTATCACAATTCACTTTTATACCCACCCATTCAACTACACACACAGACTATAACAATCTCATGGACTGTAACTTAACATTCCGGCTTTTAGGCGTGTTTAAAACATGCCTCCCTGCTGATATCTTAACTGGTTGAACTGTGATAGTAATAGGCTTTGTTATTTTTATTACGTGTTAAGTAGTTTTTTTTTAAATTACTGTAGATATGGAAATTGTATGTGTAGGTTGATGGTATTAAAAAAATCTTTTTTAATCTTTTTGCAATTTGTATTGGCTATATATACATATATTGATTTAATGATATACAGTTAAACATTATTATTACATTTTAAACTACCAAAGAAATTTCTAAGCCAAAGTAGTTGGCTTCTAGTAGATTTACTTTACAACCCCTGGGGAGCTGATATGTTTACAGACGACGATAATTTTTAGAAAGAGTAGTGCTGCCAACCTAAGCATATTCTACAGTTGAATGCTGGTAAACATACCGTGACTAAAGGCCGTAAGTTAGAATTTTAGCCTAGACCTATATTTTTATTTTTCATTGATGCAACCTTTAACTATGGTTGAACAAATAGAGTTGAACATACAATTACGTATTTGAGCATTTTCTTGCGTAAACTTAGGCACCTCTGCCTAAATATGGCGAGAGGTAGTAATTAAACTTTCACCTTCGCTTCTTCCAAAAATTATCTTTAGTTTGCTGACAATACATAAATGTAAATATACATACATTTGGTAAATGCTAATCATACAATTTGCTTAGTTCCTTGATAAGATTATTAAAAGATCACTATTAAATATTTCGGCAAAAGTATACATCCAGACTCCAGCTAATATTTCTGTTGTACAAAAAGAAAACTTAATTGATGTTAGCAACTTATATTTATGTTAACAATGTGGAAACATACTGTGACTAGAGACGGTGTTAGAATTAAAGGTTATTTTTTTAAATGCTTTCATTTTCAAATTCATAAGTTAGCAACATAACCTTCAAATCAGCTGGCTTGTGGATGTATACTTTCGCCAATATTTCAAAAGACCTAATCAATTAAATAACAATTTGGCCTAAATAGATAACTAAACTAATCTTTTGCAATAAATACCTCTAAAAGATTTACATTGTATCACATTTAAAACGATTTTTTATCATTAGGCCTATTACTTTTCATGAATAATTAATTTCAAACATCTGTAAACTCAAATTTAAAACAATCAAAATAACAAAATTTACGTTTAGTTTGGATTTTGGTTATTCATCTATCACAGACAATCAATAACAAACAAACGTCTGTGCTTCTTGAACACTTCACATTTCGAAAACACAAAAAAAGTGTCAAAAAGACTAATAATGTCGAATCTTTAATTTACATCAAAACACCGCTGTCGAGTTGATTTCAGACGATTAAGTAGGTTGGGCCAGTAAAATAATTTGTTCACAGTTTTTTAAATTTTTATTCTAGGTTTTTTCTGTTTAAAGTGATATATAATAAGTGAGAGAAATATGTCGAAAAACATGAGCAAATAATATTTGTATAATCCATGTTTTACTTTGTGCGAGAAACATTTGCGGCGTACATAAAATGTTCTTAACTGAAGCAGAAACTACAGTTTGTTCAGCTTCAATAAAGAGCTGCAGAGGAATCGGAATCAATGGTTTGAATGTCAGTGACCGTGATATTTGTATTGCAGGTGGCAAAATAAAGATTCCACACGTCTCCGAAAGGTTTGGTGAGGCAATAAACACTGATTCAGGAAAGGTATTTGTCTATGCCAGGATACCTTGCCATAGGATACTATTTAATAATGCCAAAAAGTAAATTGAATTAAAAAACCCCATGTCTAAAGTTGAAGGATATATTAAAAAATGTAGTAAAAATTTCAATTCTCTATTATAGTTGCTTTGCAATCAGAAACAATAATTGATCTGTTGTATTTTATTAATCTTGCTGAAGATCTTAAGAAAGAAGTTTCAGATAAGAGAACCAACAGTAAAGCTCGATTTCTATCTATTTTACGGATGTGATTGGGCTTTCTGAAGCCACTGAAATCAGTATTGAAGTCCCTAGGAGTGCTTCAGGACAAACACACAGGGATAATTACATATCAGATGAACCAAAAACTTACTATCGTTTATCTTATTAGTCTTTATGCCTTTTCTGGGCTTATTTTAAAGCAGCTTGATATACGGTTTCTAAACCATCAAAGCTACTAGAGTCTTTCCAACTTCTTCTTCAACAGCTCTGCTGCTCCCTTAATATACTCAAAATACAAGAAATATCTAATACACTAACTGAGTTTTGGTGTCATGAAACAGAAGGATACAGAGGAAGCTTTGAAGAGGAGTTAGTTATGTGGAGAAGAAAATGGGTAGCATGCAGGATCAATTAACCAAAATATTTTATTATTTCTTGATTGAATGAATGTGGTAAGCACATTTTCCCTTCTTTACACAATAATTGAAAATTGGTGCCACAATTCCAGTTAACCGCAACATGTGAGCGTTCGTTCTCAACTCTAAGAAGAGTGAAATCCTACATGAGGAATACCACAGATCAAGATAGGTTGAATGGCTTAGCATTAATGTCAATTCACAGAGATTTTCCGGTGGATCCAGAAGAAAATAAATCGAGGCGGCTGGAATTTATTTTGTAATTATTTAAAGAGAACAATTAACCATCTTAGTATGTACTGTAACACAATTAATTTCACTTATATTTTTTTTTATTTTCAGTTTATTTTTAGCATTGACTATTTTTATACCTACATAGTCAATATTTGTATAGTTTAAAACCATAGTTATATATAGCTGTAATCCATATTGCGTTTATTGTTCCCAATAAATAAATATAATAATGTAATATTGTATATTTTACACGGCTTATTAATCTTATTCCCTCTGTAACATAGCCTCATTATTTATTTTAATGTATTATTCCCTATTTCAAAAATTGGAGCTTAAGTAAAACTTTTGCACTAAATTACTAGGTTTTTAAAGTTATTTTTAAGTCTTCAAATACCCTCAAAACACATTTTTAAATAAATTTCACAAGATTTTGCTCCTTTTGTTGGGGGGTATACCCCCCCCCCAAAGATAATTCCTAGGTTCGCCCCCCGCCTATTGTAGATTTGTGGAAACTAACAAGTTGTTGTTATTGTTCTTTGCTTTCGAGTTGATTGATTGGTCTGTAGGCCATGAATACATATACGGTAATATAAAAAGGTCACTCGTACTTAAAAAAATAATATTATGTTCTTTTATAGAGAATAGTTCAATTTATAATTTTGATAATAATCATAATCATCATTCTAATAACTCCAAACTACACTCGATTTCACGTTCACCGTGCACTACGGAGCGCCCATAAGCCAAGTTATCCAAACGGCAGTCTCAGCGATACTAACCGTCCAAAAACCATCAACTCTATGCAACGCTCAGACAGTTGACGCAACCCGCATGACAATAAACGTGATGTTTCCAGTAATGTTAGTAGATATGACTATCTCCCATAAGACCTGTACTGAACGGTTAACGTTGAATTGAGTGTAGACATTCGCATGTTTACGACCTTGGGGAATCGGGATGGCCAGAAGGCTTTAGTCCAATTCCCTACAGTTGTAACGTCATAATTTCGAAAGTTCAAATCTGGCTACTGGCGGTCGATTGACCTACGTTATACCGCTTCTGGCACTTCTAACTGACATAAAATAAAGGAGTCAAGCTATATATATGTTTAGCTTTCTTAGTATGTTTTACCATAGATCATGAATAATAAATAGATCTTGCATCCATACGGCAGCAGTGTGGCGAAAATTAGGTTGTCGGGAAAATAGTGCATGATCGCGCCGCGAGGTGAACTAGGGAGAAATCATTCGTACAGTGACTAGATAGAGAGTCTCTATCAAGTCACTGTAATCATTGGTAGCATTGGTGTTTCACACAGCTTCCGTCGTTTCCCCAATAGATAGCGCCACTATCGTCGAATTTCCAGTGGAACGAAATATTGAATTGGATTGGAGTTATCCAAATAAAATGGTTTTACCAAACAAAAAAATGATTGGTAATTATTGTTTACTATTACTTTGTCAGAACCAAATCTTTCCGTATTGAGATGTGTTTCGTATTTATGTATTCTAACACAAATTAACATTACTAAAGGCCCAAAAAATAAATTCAACCTAAAATATGAAAAAAGTAGGATGAAGTTCTAACTTATAATAGAATTTGTCCCAGTATGTTTCAAACAAATCAACCCAACTAATAGTAAACAATTATCTTTATCGCTAATAAACTGAATTAGACAAATAAATAAGTTCGAAGAGCCGGAGCAGTAAACTAAATAACGCAATTGGCCGGCTATACATCGACGAAAGTAAATCTCCAGTAGCGTGTGATGAACCGACAGCAAGCGACATTAGTTCTTCATCAGATGACTACTTTTAAAGTTTGTTACTAATTCGTATTTCTTTTTCCGTGCCTTGAATTATGTTAATTAATTGTTAGAATATATAAATATATAACATAGCTCAATGTGGGAACCTTTGCTTGAAACATACTGGGATTAGAGACTATAAGTTAGAACTTCAGGCTATATTTTTTTAAAATTTGTTTTGGGTGAATTTATTTTCCCGGCCTTTAATCATGTTAATACATTGTTATAATACATAAATACGAAACATATCTCAATATGGGAAAATTTGGTTCTGACAAAGTAATAGCTTTGATTATGGACGTTCAATCAAGGGTATAATGTACAATGTATAATGAAGGGTAATAGCATTGACTTCAATGGTAATAGTAAACAATTACAAAAGGATTTATTTGATCTAATGAGCTTTCGGTTTAGAAATATTCATCTTAATATTTCTAAACCGAATGATAGAACTTATCTATTTCTATGACTGATAGAACTTATTTAGTAATATGCTAACATTGCTATGCTAGCAAAAATATTCATGGGCACATGTATAAATCTTGCGTCTGTATGTAACGGTAACGTATACTCAAGTTGGCAATGTAGGAAACATGTTTATTTTGGAAGTTGGAAAAAAAAAGGCGGTAAATCGTAGTTTCTACATTCTGTCAAAGCCAATTTTCCCAAGATTCTTATTTTTTTCATTATCTCTGTAACTTTGTCTCTGAATCTTAATCTTACCATGTCCAGTCCAGTACCGGGTTTGAGACTTTGAGTATATAATGTTGTATTGTTATTACTAAATACTGAAGGAAATAGTTTACATAATTTTTGAAATTTTAAGTATTGGATTTAAAACATATGACTGTTAGTTTTACCAGTAAGACATTTAGTTAGTGTTTCAAATAAGAAATTTGCTTTAGTGAGTTAGTATTGAATAATTTCACAATCCTGCTATCTGTCTACTGTAACTTAAAGACAGAATTTAGACTCAAAATGCCGAAACGGTTGTGTCCTTTTGCTGACGAATTTCTCCCCCAAATTAAAACATTTGTTACAGAAAAAAAGGTTAACTGTGGTCAAGTGGAAAGAATGCTTGTTGTACATGGTAAAGTACTTAATTAATTATAATATTTATTTAAAATATTGGTTTTTATCCTTAAGCATTCTCCTATTGCAGTGGTTAGTTATAATTTTGCTCAACTCTTTTGTATACCAGAGGGAAGGGAAATGTAAAATAAGTGGTCATAGGCTATTAGTTATGAATTCAGATTTATGAGTTTGTCATATAGGATATAGTCGCAGTTTATATAGTAAATACATATGCCGGTAAGTCTGTTTAGGTTTAGGATAGTGTAATGAAGTATCACTGGTAGCAGTAAATAAGTCTGTTTAGATTTTATAACTCTTTTTTGAAATGATATTAATATATATAATTTTTCCTTTACTTTGTGTACTTTAAATAGGCCCTAACATTGACAGATTTTTATGATACAACAGAAATAGAGCATTTTTGTGTCCATAGGTTATCCAACCCAGCTGTGATAATACAAGTAGTGGTATACTAAATATTCTCTCACTTTTAATTAAACTACAATATTCACCACACCTTCCTTACAGGGAAAAGCTTAGCTAAAGATAAGACAAACACCTGAACATAAACTACGGTAACTTACAGTTATGGGTAACGGAATGTTTCCAGATCGTAAAAATATGTAGCTTGGTACAGATAGCGCCAATTAGGATGGAGCGCGAAGAGGGGGTGTGTAAGTCTCCTACGCCGGCTCCTACCACAATTTCCCTCTCGCGGTAGAGCCGCCTGCTATGCAGTCGTGTTGATTTTATATCAACACTTTTTGGTGGTGACTGTACTGAAGACTCACAGTCGAGTAGGAGAGGGTAAGACGTTATAGCGCATGCTCAAGTGACGCTTGGCACTATCTGTACACCTACTTAATTTTCTTAAAGATGATCATCAGTTGCTTTTATTATGATAGGGTGTTTATAATGTAATTTAGTGTAACTTTCTTAAACAAATTTTTCTAGGCTAAGAAAGTTCATCTTTTTGAAATTGAACTTTTAAATTTACTACAGCATTTAATTTGAAAAGCAAGTAGGGCAAGACCGGCATAAATTTAATATACGACCCTTAGCTGATATTTTTGCAGACGATGGCCTTGTTTTAAATTCTACTGTTAAATTTTGAATACAGATAAATTTTATTATTCTTGCATTTCTGTTGGCGTAGGGTCGTATAGTAAATTCGCATCGCAAGACCTACAATTTTTGAAAAAGGTAATTGTTTATTATTTCCTTGTCAGAAGTAAACGTTCCCATATTGAGATATGTTATCGATAATGGACTGCAATCGACAAATAAACATATTTGCTGGAACAACAAGATAAGACAAGTTAAGTGGGGTCAACAAGCAGGTTTGTTAAAAGTGCAGGTCAGAGGCGGGCGGTTGTAATCAATTATTATGGCGTTGTGTAGTAGTTCAAATCAATTTTTATGCGACAACTAGTCTTACGTTAAAATGCAATTTATTGTTAACGGAAGTAATATACTAACTTATATATGTTTACAAATTGGAAACATACTCTGACTAATGATTATAAGTTAGAACTTCAGGTAATTTTTTTATGCTTGTGTTTCTGTTATATATAGACAATAATTAATAAACTAATCTATATATGTTTACGAAGTTGTAACATACTGTGACTAAAGACTAATAAGTTAGAACTTAATAAATTAACATATATATATATGTTTACAATGTTTATTAATTATTGTCTATGTATAATAGAAACACATTAAAAACAAAAATTGCCTGAAGTTCTAACTTATAGTCTTTAGTCACAGTATCTTTCCAACACCAGTAGGCTACTCCGATGCAGAAACTGATCCAGACAACTTTTAATGTAAGTTTTCATCATTATTAATAATTTCCAGGTCTTGAATCATGTTAATTCATTGTTAGAACAGGTATAGGGGGGATGAATCGCGCCCCAAAATTTCATGTTCCATTTAAATACCCAGCTTTAAAATAAATCTATTAGTTTTGTTTAATCTGTTGTGTGTGAATTCATATGCAAATCAATAAAAGATTTGAACTTTAGATTGAACAACCTTCTTTGATTATATACAGTCCATAAATATGTGAATTATAATCTATAGGGGCGGACCCAAATTGGTGTGCGAATCCAGTTACGGCAGCCGAGAGGTCTATTTCTACCCTTCGTTACTTAAAGAACAATTTGAGAAACACTACAAGAGCAGACAGATTGAACGGTCTCACTTTACATAAGGAATTTAAAGTAAACCCTGACATTAAACCCTGGACGTTTCAGTTTTGAAGTATGGGCTCTTGTTCAAGAATGTTCATTTGTTAATTATTTTTTCAAATATGATTTTCTTTAAAACTTAAATAATTGCATTGCTTTCATAAAAGTTTCCAACTAATGAGTTTTTTTACTGTGAACACATTTTCATATGGTATTCAATTTATGTAATGTATCTTTCAGAGTTTCAGTAATATTGTAGCCTACAGAGTGAAAATAGGACTATTTTCCGTAAAACTTTTATTTCAATAAAGGTTGGTATTCTTATTTGCACTATTGTCTTTTGATATTACTCCTCTGTCAGTTTGGTTTACTGGTTAAGAAAATAGATAATTTTTTGTTTTAATAAATTTTTGCCCTTAAAGGTAACTTAAAATGGGTTTTAAGACAATATATTATTCATTCCACCCAGGTCCCGTGTTGTCCCCCCCCCCGCCCCCTAACTCCGAAATATGATAATAGGTCCTTCCGCCACTGTGTTGGAATACATAAATACGAAACATATCTCAATATGAGAAGGCTTACTTCTGACAAGGAAATAGTAAACAATACCTAAATTAATTCTTGACATCGTCTGTTTTTTTAACCAAGTTCATTTGACTTAAACTGGCTAAATTTTAAATCTTATCTAACCTGTCATATAGTACAAAATCAAACTAAAAGAATAGTGTGTCCAATCATTCTGTTTACATCGAACAAACATTTTGAAAACTTCGCTAGAGCATATATGACTGGTTGTTTTCAATAAGTAATTAATAATAAAATTGATTGTATTTGCCACCACTAACCTATATGTTTAGCTTCTGAAGTAAACATTCTCAGAAAAAAGTAAACTATTATGATTTAAAAAATGTGTAGGCCTATTCACAATTTCAGTTTTAAAAATCAATCCTGACACTCCTGATCGATTGCAAGTTTATATTCACAACTTAAACATCCTTCATTTGCGACCTTTTACTGCTCTTATTTCTTAAAACCTATTTGTATAATCTTCATTCCTTCTTTTTTTTTCAAAGTTACCTACGTATTTATTTATTTAAATGTTTAAACAGTCGTAATTGTAGGAATATTTTAAGTTTTGTTTTATTTATTATTACTAGGCTATTGTTAGGCCTATATTACTGTGTATTAATATTTTTACTAGATTTTAATAATAATCTTGTTCATTTAGATTTAGTTAAGTGCTGTTTTTATGTTTGTTTTGTTGTGATGAGTTTTAGGTAGAGGTAAAATAAAGTACCTATTGAAGTCGATACCATGGTACTTCCGGAAAGTTTCTAACTAGCTTTTCATTTCATGGTCCCTAGAAGTTTGTTACGTAAAAAGTTTACGAGCATGATAATTGCCTTAATTTTATACAAATTACTTTCTGGCTAATACATAAATTAGAGAAAATCAAAAATCTTGGTAAAGTTCGTTAATTGACAAAATCAAACCAAAAGTGTAGAAATGAGGGATTTTTGAAAAAATAATATTAACCCTTCCTGTGCTACGGAAATTTCGGACCGCTCACACTGTAACGCTACATACACCAAAAAATTAAGTTTTCAATAAGTCAACGTTAATTTTTTTTTTAGTTTTTGAGACAAAAAAATTTTTAAATCAAAGTCAGTTTATTTGACAGCAAAATAAGTAAAAAAAAAACACTACAAAATTAGAAAGAATCAAGCTCGTGAAACCCACACTGCTTATTACGTATTACGTAGTTATTTTATTATAAAATATTGTAAGAATTGGAATGAAAAAAGAACATATAACCATGGTTGTGTTATATTGTTTTTACAGCTCAGGGTGTGGTATGGTACCCTTTGAAACACGCATCGGGGTGTAGGTTGGGCCGAGCGGTGCAGGTCTCGCAAAGGTAGATCGTTTCCTTTCTCATTCTTTGTTGAGCGCAAACAACATATCTACCAGTGCCCTATTCTCTCCTTGCCATAAAGTGTTGTCTGCCAAAAAACAATAAAAAATGAACCTAGTACAGTTTCGCACAGAACTGACTTGCGAGTTAGTTCGTCTACAGTGTTGGCGTCGCTCGAAACAGAGCATGAGGGGTGTAGCGCGCCAACTTAGGTGCTCCTCCCACAACAGTCGGAGTTGACCGCCATTATGATTTTTAAACCAAGGGAATTGTTACCCAATAACTGCTGCACCCAAGCGGCAAAACTGAAAACTATTTAGTCCTGACAATACGCTCAATGTTTAAAAGCGAGTATATTTGTCCACATCGTTTTGAGCAAAGTCAAACTTAGCGGTTGTTCTACAGCGCAGGAAGGGTTAAAAATATTGGACCAGTTTAAAGTTACTATACCTTAAGAGTAGTACCACAACATTTGTTTAAATAGATTTTTTTTGAAAACATCATCTATTAGCTCAAGGAGTGCATAAAAAATAGGTTTAACAACAAAAAATGTCATAATTCCCTTAGTAGACATAATATAAAATCCATTCACAGTTATTGTAAATCTACTATCTAAAACTTTTGAATCAAATAATATAGCAAGGGTTGACCAAAATGAGGTCATAGAACTGTTACTCCTCTATCCCCCCCCCCCCCCCCCCAAAAAGAAGAAAAAACAAGATGTCGCAGATTCCATTGAAGACGCAATATCTACCTCTTTCAAAAAGGTTTTATATCTTCTAAATATGACCAAAATCTTCTGTCTAAAACATTTTTTGAAAACTGCAACCATTTGTGCAAGGCATGGAAAAATATTGGTTGAAAGTCAAATATAATAATATTTATTATATTAGGCACAGTATCAGATCCATTAAAAGTAGTAAATAAACTCTTACTTCTAAGTAAATAGGTACTTCAAAATCTACCTGTAGACCAAGCTAAAAGGGACTATTTACTTAGTAAAATTATATTTATATTACATTGTGCAAGCACAATTATATTCTTATTTTTTTAATACAAAATCTGGGTATTATTGTCAAATGCAGAAAACAGACTTAAACTGCATACGGACTGTGTGATCATAGCCTAGAAGTATCGCTTGAACTAAAAAGTTTGGAAAATACTCAGAGCAAATATTTACAATTAAAAAAGGATAATTCCTAATATAGATCTACTTTATATTACAGTGTAAAATTATGTTTCTTGGTGGAGGGAGCTATGTCATTGTTAAAGAAGATTTCTTATAAGTTCCTTACTAAGATCTAGTCAGTGATTTTTAAATACATTTTTTTTAATACCATACTCTAAAATTATTAATAAATTAATAATAAAATATTACCTTTTATGTCCGTCAAGTGATCCACTTATGTGAAAAAACACACTACCGCGGTTTCAGATGATATCACTCATCCATCATCAGGTGAAATTAT
>JAGFPH010000203.1:52966-85239 GCA_018207615.1 Philaenus spumarius
TTAATGACGACCTCTTAGGAGTGATAATTTCACCTGATGATGGATGAGTGATATCATCTGAAACCGCGGTAGTGTGTTTTTTCACATAAGTGGATCACTTGACGGACATAAAAGGTAATATTTTATTATTAATTTATTATATATCAGTGATTCGGGACCTTTCCACAATGAAATCTAAAATTATTATGTTTTTCTAACACTAGTTATGTTGAGATCGTAACAGTGATTTTGAATTCGACGAATCCATTTTAATATTATTTAGCCTAGGCCCTACATATTAAAATAAAATTAGTTACCACTACGTACAGGAATTGTTTGAATTGACTTTTTAATTGTTTATTCTGTTTCAGAAAAGACTAAACAATTGTTATTTAATGGAGCGAACAACAGGTGCCAATGTAATCGAAACCAACAAAGGAAATCAGAAGAAGACTTATGTGGTCAAACATGTTCTCACTGCCAAAATAAAATAAGATCATATTTTGAGATGGTAAATATTTGTTTTAAGTATAATTAATGCCAAAAAAATAGGATCTTATTCTATGACAAGTTATGTTTCTTGTTGGTGATAACAACATTTAAATGTAGTTAATTCAGTTTTATATACAGTAATGCAGGATTGAAGGCAAATTCTAGCGGCACATTAAACATTGCAGGGTTCTTAAGGTCAGGGAAAATTGCTTCATATCATTGAGTCCCCGATGATGCAAAAACTGAAGAATCATTCTTTGCTCTAGCTTGCTGTAACAAAATGTTGAAGCTTTTTTTTCATGAGGATGTCTCGAGCAGTTTGTTAATCATTATGTAATGACATCTTTCACCACAAAAGTGTACATCCATTATTTTATTTTTCGGTTTCTTCAGTTTTATATTCAAGTACTATTCCATAAAAAATTTTCAAGGAAATTAATGGTCATTATATTTATTTTTTAGGTTGTTAGCACTGTTAATAATAAGTGTTTGTTGTAGATTGCGTTACCCCTCCCACTTCTCTGTGATTGGATGCAGTGGGAGGTGTTGGAAGAACAGAGCCAAATAAACAACTCCTTCATTAACTTGTCATAGTTTTTGTTTGTGCTGTAAGATTTTTCCCTCAAACCTTTGTACATTGAAGAGTCTTGATTGTTCCAGGTGTTGAAATCAAACTGTTCCGCTTGTTCAAAACCTTCACAAAACAAGTGTACCTACTGTGAAAAACTATTATGCAGGGAATGTGAAATGTGTTGCTACCATTGTGATTTCATATTCTGCAAAAACTGTACTTTCACTGTGTAAGTAATGCTTTACACTAGGGTCCAAGATCTCATTGTTCCTGATCGTGCACTTCATTTAAAAGCAGATGTTTTTGGTGTTTTGTTAAAAAAACCTACTGCTTATTTTTATATACGGCCCCACTGATTTTTTATATGTGTACCCACATATTATGAAGCACAAGTTTATCACAAAGTTGAATTTTTGTTCAAATATCTACATTATTTACTCATATAGTTTTACTACAGCATATAGTTTTCAGGTAAGTTGCAGTATTGATTAATTACCAAAGTAAATGTACTGTTTGTTACCAAATTTGTGTTAAAAACTGGAAATTAATGTTTATACATATATTTCTACATTTCCATTTTTTTTTATACATTTAAAGGGTGCTTAAAAAGGGACATTATAGCTCTGTAAATTCATATAAATTTATTCAAACTATTTGCAGAGCTGGTTTTGGTGTTATTAGCAAAATACATCAAGGGTCGGGAGAGAAGCTGGTAAGAATGTTTTATAAATTTTATACAGGGTTTCTAGCAACAGGAAAAACCTGGAAAAGTCAGGGAATTTTACTTTTCTGGAAAAATCAGGGAATTTTGGTTAAGGTCAGAGAAAAATAACATTTCTAAGGAAAATAGTTAAAAATAACTATTTAAAATAATAGAGAAAATAAACATTAAAGATAAGATGAACTTCTAAATGAAACAATAAGAAAACTACATATTCTGATACGTAAAAACAATTATCGGTAAGTTATGGGAGTGATTTGTTCCAATACACTTGCTGTGATATGACCTTGAAACCTTTCTCTAACATGCTGTTTCTAAAAATGATAGTTTTATTATTAAATGTTTTTGAATTTGGGTGTCTTCGTTTCAATTAATTAAATATTCAATGCAAATCTGTACCGGTAGCTGGATTACAAAAAAAAATTAGTTATTTCTTTTGTTGTAATATAATAAAATATAATTTGAGTAATTAATTGTTTAATTTAATATTTATAGTCATAAATATGTAATTTGCAACTGCTGATGGTTGGTACAGTATAATATATAGTATTAAATATTTAACTGTTATAATATTACCATGTTTAATTCAATATTTAATTAATTCCCTAAAAATTGATTTGCTCACCAATATAATTTGATCGATTTAGTAAAATAAAATTAGCATGGTTTTGTTTGTGCTTTTTCTAAGATTGGTCAGGGAAAAAGTTATTTAGTCAGGGAAAAGTCAGGGAATTTCAATAGGTCATATCACTAGTCACCCTGTTATACTTCATAAATCCCTTGAAGAAAAATTGAGAGGTGGCCATTCGTATTCAGGAAAGTGGTTATCGAGTAAATCCCAGACCTCTGTGAGTCAGTATGGCGGTGCTTCATCTTGCTGGAAGTTCATGCGACAAGTTCTTGGTCATCCTCGTCAATAAGTGGAAGTAAACACGTTTCCAGCTTATATAGGTACATTACTCCGTAGATGTTTTTCTCTTGAAAAAAGACAGGGCTATAAACTTTGTTCTTGCTTAAGTCACAAAAGACATATTTTTAAGCTATCAAGATCATTGTTTCAAGGGTTGTTCGGATTTTCACAGCTCCAAAACTGACAGTTGTGTGTATTCAATTTACCACTTAAATGGAAAGTCGACTTGTCACTATAGATTATGTTCGCAATGAAGAACTAGTCTTCATCCAATCTATGTAACTTTTACGCACAAAACTATTTACTGGCAACCATATTGGTGTCTTACTTTTTGCACCGTTAGTTATCTGTACAGTTTGAGAAGCAATCATTTTCTCAACACACGCCAAACAATCGTATGTGAAACACCTGGCTCGCTAAAAGCTTGTTAAGTTGATTTTGTAGGATTATGTTGACATAGCTTTGTCTCACTTGCTCTACGACGTCAACAGACACACAGGGATGCCTTGATGATGCTACGAATAAGCGGTAGTCCTACTGAGGGAATCTTTGCTACACCCTGTATGAAAATTTTGTTGCACAATTGTCCCAGACTTCCAAAAAGTACAGCAAACACACTCGGGATCGGTGAAGGCAGCCGTCTGTGTTTCAACTGTTGCTAGTGCTTGTATTGGTGCGTTTCAGTATGTGAGTCAAAACTCGATCTTGGCAGGAAATTGACTTCAGATGGGATGTTTGCAAAATCATCAATGGAAATCGCATTGAACCTAGCTATAAGGTAACAATTTTACGTATTTTGCTAAAAAAATTTCCTCAAAACCACTCATGTAAGTAGTCTTGGTTTACAGTGATGAGGAACGAAGCTATTCAATACCTGCATGGCTTGCCAGCCCAGAAATTAAATAGTTTACTATACACTGAAATGGGTGTTTATCTTCTATTTTGTAAAACCTCAGTTATGTACTGCACACAAAAATAAGGAATTTACCAATGCAAAAATTTGCTGTGGCTATTTGGCATTGACTAATTTACTACATTTTTATCATCGGCATATCCTTAATTAAAAAGTTTCTTTAAAAGTTCATATATACTGCATAATTTTAGCACTATTATAAAATTAGTATTTCTCCATTAAGGTAAGGTTGATAACACCATACATCATGGTTCATCATGATTTTAACTATAACTGCCAATACAATTGAGTTCAATCCTGTGCCCATCCTAGTGATTTGTCATGAACTTTGTTTGTTTTAAGATCAACTCTATCTTCTAGATATTGTTTATATTCACCTCTTAACCTCCTCTCCACATTCACCACCAGGCTCGGAATCTTTCATGACAAATGCTAAAACATGGATTAGTAACCATATTAGATCTCGATATAATAAAACATGAACAATGAATCTCGCAACTAATACGTCCATCAACTCAAGCGGGTTTCAACGACAAAGCCACCATCTATAAATCAAACTGTAACTGCTATATAGTTACACTACTGTCTTTCATTAGTTGTCCACTTATTAAAGCTTTTGTCTTTTAATTATTTTCTATATAACAAATTTAAATTGTACGTTTATATTTACCGCGTAAAAACAAATGTAGCGTTACTCCATTTAGTTTAATTTAAATATTCACTGATTAGGATGAATAACTTTCACAAAGCTAACTGATCACAGAGCTCCGTCATCCAATTTGTATCGCCTTTTTTTTACAGTTACGACAAACTCGCATCTTATCACATTTGTCCTTTTACCTTTTTAAAACCAGAAATAATTTAAAGAAAAATACGAGACAGTTTCACTAATAAGTCCTTCGTGGGTGCTTCTACGTCTATTTTTTCATCATGGCTGGTATCATTTCACTGTAAAGGTACTCTCCGTAGAAAATGATTTCTGTTATCGGCCAATAAATATTAATTATTATTAATGATTATAAGTTGTCGCGACATGTTTTTAAATTTTGTACAAGAAGTTATTGAGAATTTTTTATTGTTTCAGATTCACAGAAGAATTGGATAATGGTATCGTCTGCTATTCATGCTTTTTACATAAATAACTTAAGCCATTTCTTCGCTCAAAACTTATAGGAATATTGTAAATCATTAAAAATTTCTAAGAATTCCTTTCTAAATATGAAGCAAGTTGAAAGGAATCATTGTTATTTTTTTTTAAATATTGATGTTTTACTCATAATATAAATCTGTGGTGCACACGAATGTTACCAATACGCCTTAAATCAGCTGATTTTTAATCAATGTTTAGTTAGATTACAGTCTGTTTCCACAAGAATTGATCTCATATGTTACAGATCTAAGTTATTATCTAATATCAAGATGTAAAGATAGTATTTAAATTGTATTTTGATTGAAGACAGTATGCATATGTTACAGATCTAAGTTATTATCTAAGATCGAGATGTAAAGATAGTATTTAAATTGTATTTTGATTGAAGACATGTATGCAGTACAAAACAAATTACTGTATTGGCATGTGCTATAGTTATATATTGACTCATACTTTTATATTTCATTAGTATGTATTCATGCAATTATTCCATATGATCATTGGTTATTTTCTCTTGTGTTTTAAATTAGGTATTTATTTGACTAATTTATGAGCTTTTATAATCAAATTAATATTTTTTATTGTATATAATATTTAATATGGCACATTTTTTAAAATCATTTTGACCAATTTACTAAATTGAAATGTATTTTTCTTTTGTATTTCTTGCTCATAAATGTTGTTTCTGAAAAAAATGCATCTTTCATATTCTATTCACTTCCTACGTACTGTAAATAATTACATATTAGGTGAGACCACAGTCAGTACTTGGTAAAATCCCATAATAACGTAAAAATTAAAACTTGCACGTAAATTTAACAAAATATTTGCTACACTGTTTTGTCGTTAAACATAACCAGACAATGTTTTTTTTTATGAAATTTTCGTGTTAAGTTTTAGTTTTTACCTAAATTATTACAGTTGACCCTTCGCTTCATAGACCACTGCTCATAAGAAACCCACCTTTCAGGCAAAACATAAATTGCACCCTGTAAATAAATTGCATTACACTTGAAAACGTACATTGAGTGATAACTCTATAAATTACAGTCCGCTTTTATGAATTTATTTAAAAAAGAAGTCATTGGACGTAATGTTTTCGGAAGAGTAAAAACATGCTTTTTGGGTGTGTTTATTTTGTGAAAAGTAAAACGATTGCAAGCTATCTAGCCTCATTACAATATCAGATTCGCTGAGGAAGAATTAATTTTATCTGTGGGTTATTTTTTAGTTCGAGTCTATTTATGTTATTCATTGATAGGAAAACATGTTTTAAAAAAACAAATTCATTTATTTAATTTTTTACTTTTTAGTTATAGTCATAAATTGGATTTTTCCAAAAATGTTTGTTCCTCAAAGCTAAACTCCCCCCTATCTGAGGGTTAATTTTTTGGTTAATATAAGTATGCGAGAACGCAGTCGTAATGTGATGTGCTGTATGGAGCAGCCCGAAGCGATCCGGAAAGAACCGAGGCGACCATGCACCGGTCCACCCACCGGTTGAACGGTAGAGAGTTGAAGAAAAGTATATAAAAAGGGAAATTGACAGAAATTTCACTAGTAGTTATAAGAAACTAATTAAGATGATTTAATAACAATAATTTTGATGCAAAAAATTAAAAATGGCTGATCCAATATCGCCGATTTGTTATAAAAATATTATTGTAAAGCATTATTACTTTAAACAAAGGAAATTTTAAAAAAATCATTATAAATTATTTTATTTAGAATATAATTGAGGTGACCTAACAAAAATAATTTGTTATCAAAAATTTTAAGTAGTGGATCCGATATGGCCGACTTTTTATACTAGTATAATTACATTTATATAATTTAAAAAATTGTAATGAAAGGAAAGATGACAATTTATGTTGAACAAAAGGAAATATTTATTTTGGAACTTGAGTAATTATTTACAAAGAATATATAAAATTGTTATTATATTTGGAATATGAATGTTAATTATTTACATAATTATATAAATATTCTTGATCGGGAAACAATAAGTGTACGGATGGTTTTGGACACTCATATAATATATATAGGCCGATATTTTCATCGAAATATACATTTTTCAAGATAATTTTACTAGTCAAGAGAATTTTTTGGCCGCATGACAAATGACTCTCCTCACCTCTCAGAAAATTATACGATTTTTCAAGTAATCTAACATTTAAAACATTAGAAACATTTTTTTCAACAAAATACCTTACTCAAAATTGTGAAAATAGCCGTATTTTTACATTAAAATTCAGTCAACGATGATTAATTTAGTGTGAAGTGATCCTTAACTATTTAAAATGAATACTAAAAAAAATGTAATATCTTCACATTTTCCTTGATCAATTAATTATGCAATTTTTATACAAAATTTAAACTTATCAAACTTTAACCACTTACTCGATTAACCCGAGTTTACTCGGGCATGTGCCTAGTTGTCAAAATGGATTAACCCGAGCTTACTCGGGCATTTAGTTGAAAGATGAAACTTAATGGATCTACCCGAAATAATCGTTTTTTGTATTCTACAAACAGTACACTATGTTACTGTACACTGCATTGCGGAGTACGAGTACAGAGTTCAGGCGTATTCATACGCATAACCTATCAATCACGTTTTCTATTTTGTTGTTTATTTTATTAACTGTTTTGATTTTACTACTATCTACTGTATATATAGACAATGAATAGCGAAGAAGAGTTTGAGACGGGGAGAGTGAAGACTTGGAAGAAAGTGACAGTGAATCAGAGAGTGAGGCAGAAAGTGAATCAGATAGATCTGATGATTTGGCGCGTGTTCGGCAATGGATTGAGGTAAACCCAAACAATCTACCACCAGCCCCCCCCCCTCGATTCCCATTTACTGAAATACCGAGCATAAATGTAGGCCCCTTTGATACCAATGGTAATATTTTACAGTTTTTTGAAAACTACTTAACGGATGAGCTTTGCCAGCACATATGTCAAGAAACAAATCGAGAAGAGCTAGGCTTTTTCCTGAGCTAACCGTGAATGAATTTAGGGTGTTTAGAGCTCTAAATATGTTACAGGGGATTTTGAAAAAACCGGAAATGGAGCAATACTGGTCAAAAAATCCCCTAATTACAACACTATTTTTTCTTCAATGTATGCCTTCTTACCGTAGATTTAAAAAAATCAAACAGTACTTGCATTTCTACGATAATAATTAATATGATAGTAGAACACATTCCAATCCCAAATTGTATAAAATATGGCCGGTTTTGGAAAAACTTACTAAAACGTTCAAAGAGAGTATTACCCCTGAGAGAGACATTACAAAGGATGTTTGTCCTGGAAGCAGTTCGCTTACCACTGAAGAGGGCATGTTGTGTTATATGTTATGCGAGTCTAAAAGTGGATATTTTATTGATCTTATAATATAAACTGGTAAGGGGGCAATCCCTAACAATGAAGTGAGTGCTGACTTTCAAAGCCTCCCTAAATCAACACAAGTTGTGCTCACACTATGCAAAGATTTATTAGGAAAAGGTTATTGTTTGACTACGGTTAATTTTTATGCATCCCCTTAATTATCTGATATACTGGTTTCGCATAGGACTGATATGTATGGTACAATGAAATTGTCACGAAAAGACGTTCCTCAGAAAATGAAAAAACAAGAATTGAAGAAAATGAAAAAAGGAGATATTGTTGGCTGTCAAAAGGGAAAAGTTACGATTATGTGTTGGAAAGACAAAAAACTCGTTTCTCTTCTTTCCACCATTCATTCACTAGAAATGGTTGACGTACAAAAGAAGGGAGATATAAAAAGAGGCCAGGTTGTGTTGTAAGCTATAACGATACAATGGGTGGTGTATCTAGTAGATCAGCATATTTCAAACTATTCCACTCCAAGGAAACGTAGTAAAAAATACTGTAAGAAAATCTTTTTCCACCTCATTGACCTGTGTTTATGGACCTCTTTTGTGTTGTACAAAAAATGTGATGGAAAACTAAACCCCCTTATGTACAGACTGGCTGTCAAAATTCCATGGAAGATTACTTGTCAGATGACATGAAACCTAGAAGGGGAAGACCCAGTAAGACTGACGGAGCGCCATTTCTTGGACTACATTCCCGCCACAGAGAAAAGAGCTAACCCAACTCGTCAGTGTGCGATGTGTAGCAGAGTGCGAGACGCCCAGGGAAAGAAAATTCATCGGGAGGCGCGGTATTACTGCCCAGACTGTGACGTCGCGCTTTGTGTGGCGCCATGCTTCCAAGTCTACCACTCTGTTGCTGACATCTAAAGACTGTATGTTATTATTTATTCTGATTTTTTGCAAACTTATCTGACATATTCAACTAACTTTATGTATAACCACATTATTAGTAAATTAAAAACATTAAAAAAGTATATAGGAATATTTATTTATCCCCCCCCCCCCCCCCTATTAACGAGTAAACTCGGGTTAATCCTAGTTCAGTATTTTACAAGCAAAAAATAACATTAATTAGTAAAATAAAATAAAAAATTACACTGCCATATGTTTAGGCATAAAACAAATTTCGGAAACCACAACAATAAAAATATGACCTGAATAGTCCATTTCTTGATACAAAATTAGACCGTTAAGTGGTTAATAAATTTATAAAAGTACACACTCACAAAATAGAAATAAATATCTAATTAATAAATGAGCGAACAATCAAAATTTAAAATCACAAAAACTCTCAGCACTGTTTCGACAAGCATACAGTAACGAATAACGAACGTAACTGTGGGATATCTATAACCGTTAAAAATGCTACGCTTTTTCCTTTCAAAATTCTTTCACATTTGACAGTTGCACATACACATAAATACATTCAAACAGGTAAAAGTCTCATATAATTTAGATTTTGGAGCAACAGGGAGTTGTTTGCTCCCCTGTCGAAACACACTCACCACAAGGCCATGCAGACGTTCTGCGTTCTCCTCTTGTCTATATCTCTCTAGTCTCTATCATTATATACAAACCAATTTTTTATTTTCTGTTTCATTATATTAGCCTACTGAATAAAATAAATTATTTTTCTGTAATTTCGTAATATTTACAAAACACCTCTTTTTAACGACCTTTGTACCTCGATAATACCTCAAATTTAAAAAAAAAACGTAATTTTTTACAAAAATGAGTACATAACTACACTTGATTCCACGTTCACCGTGCAGTACAGCCATGTTATCCATATGACAGTCTCAGCGATCCTAGCCAACTAAAAACATCAACTCCCATGCAATGCTCGGAAAGTTGACACAACCCGCATGACAATAAACGTGATGTTCTCTGTAATGGTAGTAGCATGTCTATTCTCCCGTAAGACCTGTACTGCACGGTGAACGTGGAATCAAGTGTATGTCGTATTGAAAATTTTGTTTATTCAATTTAATTCATTTCAAGTCTCACAATCAACATCAACTAGGTGGGATAACCAAAAACCATTTTTTAATAACATTTGTTAGGTTTATTTAAACTAACATTTTGCATGAGGTTTTAAATGAAAATTTTCTGATTTGTTTTATACTTTAAAAAAATATTGTTTATTCAATTTTTAGAGGTGTACTAATTAGTACATTAATTTTAAAGTACACATATCAAGCTTCAAAAACATTACCAATAAAGATCTGATATCATACTTTAAACTGATTTTATACGTTGTTGAAGTTAGGAATAAAAGTAGAAAACTGTCATATTCTCAAAATATCGACAGTTTGAGATTGTATATCAAACAATAAAATTTTGGAGATTTTTGAAAATAAAGTATCGTTTTTTCATAACTTGAAGAATAAATCGTGAAAGTTTAAAGTTTTTATCAGCCAATTGAAAGAAGTGGGAGCATTTTGACTAGTTTCATTCAAAAAAATGTAGAAGCTCCAATTTCTATTCATACTCATACTGTACTTATTCAAAGACCTTTTTCAATTAAAATATAAATTTACAGTAGCTGTAATATTACTCTTTCATTTGCAATTAGTTTCATTAAATTGCATCATTTAGTTAAAAAGTTATAACAAATTTAAAGCGCACGGCCGAGCGCCTGCCGCCCAGTAGACTTGGACCTCCGAGCGGTATTTTTGAAGCTATAATCAAATAATTCTACAGCCCAAATTTTTTATTTTAGAGAAATATTTGTTTACGGTTCTTATGTGAAATTTTCTGTACTTTCAAAAAATGAAATAATTGTTTTGCCTAAAGTATTTTAAATAATATTTGCAAAAAACAGCTACGGTATTTTACAACTTAATTTGTTTATAAAAAAAAGTTCCAACCCTTTTTGGCGGAGAAGATTTTAACATGTTTGTAATATGTATCTAAATAAGATTTTAAAAAGTTGTGGGACAAATTTTTTTCTTGCAAAATCTAAATTGAATCCTCTAATGATATTGTTTCAAGGCGTTCGTTGCTGGCAGATATACGTTTTGTTTTAAATTGTAACATTCAGTTACAGTTACTGTATGTGAATTTCTAAAACGAGAATAAGAACAAAATCATATTATAATTTCATGAGTGCAATATTTTCTGATATTTACGAAACGACCAAAGTAAGAGATTTAATTTGTCATAATTTTATTGTAGAAACCATAGTGGCCATAGAGCTAATTTTATATCATTATTAGCAGTGCAAAATGTAAACAAATAAAAAGGCAATAAATTTACTTTTTAAACCTGTTTGAACTGCTTGAGGAATTTAGAAAGTACCCTATACTATACACAAAACTTATTTCTTTAAAACGAGAAAGTAATTACATATTATTTATATGTATAATACGTTATATACGAAGTATGAAGTCTAATTTATTATTACTCTCAGAACTTTCGCTTCCAACTTTGATTATGGGGGTATAATCAAGGCTTCCAATCATAATTATGATGGCACCAATGCTCACGTAGTAATAATAACAAGCAATATCAACAAATGAAATGCTGCTTGAATTTGCCAAAGAACTGAAGTCGTGGATTGCATGGTCTTGGTCATATTTGTGGGCATTTTGGATTATCCTTGTTGTGTTTATAATTTATTATTTACGTGAACCGCTTAAGCTAAAAGAAAACTTTGCAATGGGTACGTAATATTAATTCGTTATTAATTTTGCCTTAATTACCATGTACATAACATAGGTTAGAATTTGTGTTGATATTTTGTTTACAGACAATTGCATTTTGGAAAGTTTTAATATTTTATGTCATTCATGATTAATATTGTAGTTGTATGGTGTATGTTAGGACTTAAAGACAACTAGCCATACACCTTGTTAACAAGAGATATTTTTTTAAATTGTTTAAAACACTTAAGAGTGAAGTTTACAACACACCTCCCTGCTGACATCTTTGCAGACTGTAAATATGGCAAAATTCATGATGGGAATGTTAATGATTTTGTAGCCTATGTGGTTGTGATGTGTTTAATAGACAGATAATTGTAAATATACAAATTTTATGTTATGTTGACGATATTTTATTTATAACTTGTATCTAATATATTTACATGCAATGATGACAGCTCAGTTTTTCATCTTAATAAAAAGTTGGGCGCAAGTTTACTATTCGACCCTTGGCTAACCTATGGCAACAGAAATGCAAGAATAATAAAAAAAAACCTAAAAGGTTCTAACCTATAGTATTTAGTCATAGTATGTTTACCTGTATTCAACAATTAACAGTAGAATGTAAAACAACGTCGTTGTCTGCAAAAATATTAGGCTAGTTCCGAATAGTAAACTTACGCCAAAAGTTGGCCTGGCAGAATAATAAAAAAGTAGCCTAAAGTTCTAACTTATAGTCTTTAGTCACAGTATGTTTACCTGTATTCAACATTTAATTTATTAGAATGTATAACAAGGTAGTCGTCTACAAAAATATCAGCCGAGGGTCGTATAGTAAATTTAAAACAAATTTAAACAAGGGGCGACCTTGTTTTAAAATCTTACTATTAAATTTTGAATGCAGTTAAACATACTGTGACAAAGACTATAAGTTCGAAGCTATTTTTGTATGCTTGCATTTCTGTTGGCTAGTAGTAGGTTGTAGCCTATTGTAAATTTGCGCCTATGTGAACATATGCAAATATTTTTTGTCTACATTTATTGTAAGAATTTTAGGAATAGAATTGAATACGATGATTACGCTTTAGAGCGGGCGTAAATTTATTATTCGACCCTAGCCTAATATTTTTGCAGACAATGACGTTGTTTTACATTCTACTGTTAAATGTTGTATACAGGTAAACATACTGTGACTAAATACTATAGGTTAGAACCTTTTAGGTTTTTTAAAATTATTATTCTTGCATTTCTGTTGCCATACGTTAACCTAGGGTCGAATAATAAACTTGCGCCTTAGAGCGTTTTCTTACGCATATATGTTAGCAATCCTGCCGTAATAAGGCGTGTTGTTAATTTTACTCCCCTTACATTTTTGGTATAGCCAAGGGTGTTACAGTACTAGTAGAGGATCTACTTAAAATTTATAACCAATAACCAACAAACTCATGAGCAAATTGGAGGGTCAATTACTTAGAAATCTTTTCAACTCAAAAAGGCAAATTTTAGCTAAGCGATTTAAACTTAAGTTTTGGAATTTGGTAGCTTCAGTATGGCTTATACACCTCCTTATTGAGATCAAAACAGCAGCAGAAAGGTTAGTAGTAATACCAACATATTGTCTGTTTAGGAGCAGATTGAGGTGAATATATGCTACAGTAGAGCATCGAAAATCCGAACTAATTGGGACCGAGGGGGGTTCGGATTATCAATTTGTTCAGATTTTTTAAAACAACCAAGAAAATGCCATTTAGGCTAAAATATAAATGACCTTTAATCGATTAAAGTGGTTAAACAGTACAAGCAGTAATGAAATTACAATACAGTATGTAAGACTACTTACATATTATGATTTAGAAGAACCTGCAGGTACACAGTAGGGCCAACATGATTACACTTGTAACTCTCAATTACAGTAAAGTACATAATTAAAAGTTCAATTGTAGGTACATTAAAGTTAACACAAACGAAAAATAAAAAAATACTGTATAGTACACTACTGTATGTACGACACACTGTTATATTGATTACACTAAGAGAAATGAATTAACTTTCTGTATGTTTACTGCTAGCGCTAAAGCAGCTTATTAGCGTGACAGTGAAAATACTGACAGCCAGTCTGTTGTGAGGGCGTGTGAGAGCAGGTATTAAGAAGTGTTTAAAAAGAGATAATAATATCAAACTGCAATGAAGATTTTTTTTGTGAAATTTTTAACGATGCAATAATAGGAATTTGCGAAAATGAAAACGAAATTTTTGCAGGGGCTGCGTCAGAACGTGTTCGGATTTTTGATGCTTCGGATTATTGACGTTCGGATTATCGATGCTCTACTGTATATTTATGTTCTTTGTTGGTGGAGTAAATGGAGATTATACTGATGCACTAAAGATTTACATACACATGCGGATAATGTATTAAAAATTCTAATTGTAGATAAATGGAATCATACTGTTTTTGTTTTTTTACAACCATACATGGAATAATAAATTTAAAAAAATACATATATATAAATATATCACTTTACAAACTGTGACTGGTATCAAGAGGTAGGTTTTTGATAAGGCTTTTGCTATTTTAGTTTTAATTTAAATCTGTGTTACATTTATAATTTCAACAAATAATATCAGCTGTTACGTAAACTTGATATGCTTAGTGATATAACTAAAAACATTAGTCAACTATGGCTTTTGCATTCCGTTATTATGAACTGGAAACATATTGTGACTGGTACCCGGGAGTTGGTAAGTTTATGTTCAGGCTTTTGTTATTTTCGATTTATTTTACAATTGTTCCATTTTTTAATGCAAGAGTTTTTGCCTATACCATATGATAGAAAAAAAAGCATATAATAAAATTTATCGACGTGGCTTAGCCTATTTGTCTTAGTCCTACAATAGGATTATTCTGTGCTTGTTAAAACTTGATTTGCTTTTAGTAGTTGACACACCACCTTTTTAACTTTAAATGATGCTTTTATATGTATTTTTGTACATAATAGGGGGATCAAAGTTCTCTTTTCAATACATTTTTTTAATATAAAAATTCTGTATAGGCCTAAAAATAATTTATTTTGCCCAAAATCATAATAATATGGTATCGTCTACTTATCAAACTGCAATTGAATACCTATTAAATACCCACATATTTTATAAAAATTGGTTCCTCAGTTACACATGTAATAAGTTTTAGAGGGAAGACATTTAAGATATTTGTTTAACATGAAATGTAAAGACATTATAAATAAGATAATTTTAATATTATGTTTTAGATGTATGCAGATATGTGAAAAACTAGTAAGCTATATCACTACCACTGTCTGAAACTAAACTTGAGTACTAGCCACTTCTGATGCTTTTGTTATTACCTTTCAAAATTAGGTTTATTTGATTCTTATTTTGAAATTTTGTCTTATTCACCCACCCTCCAAAAATCTAACTTATTAAAAAATAGTGACTTGTTAAAACTTATCATGTTTATATAAATTGTTATTAAAATATTTTTTTTAGTTAGTTTGTTATTAATTTTCAAGAACCAGTGTAAATTAACTGTACACTTTGTCTAAACGTCAGATACGAGGAAGTAAACACTGATCATCACAGACTTTGATAAAATTTTGAAATATAAATCAACATCGGCATAAGTAGGATGATCACTTTTAAAAAATTTTTAATTGGTACATTCTAGATCAACTGGACAGGGTTTGGACTTTGGAATAATCTCCCACACTTATCTGACATTACATCAAATTTAGGGAGTTCTCACTTCAAACATTTTAGAAAATATAAGGCTGTTAGTGGTTAGAGGAAATAATGGGTTTAGATCATTAGTGGTCACATAGATTATGTTGTGACTGTAGTCAAGAAGATATAATATATTGTACATGTCATAACACACAATTTGTTTTTCTCTATCCAAATTTAAAGAGGTGATTCGACAATTTAGTGACAATCAAACTGACGATAAAAACCAATTTAAGTAATAAATTGCTTCATTTTTTGTCAATCTGTCTATATCTGTTGTTTAAACTACCACAAATTACAAGTACCATTTTCTTATATAAGAATAGTAGCCAATAAATTTGTATCTAGTTTTATGTTACATATTTAAGAATGTTTAATTTTACTTAATTAGTAATGTTAGTTTCAATATAGGCCCAAGTTTGTTTCCCCTGACTGTTTTATATCTTTATTTCATCTCTTTTTGTTAAGACTTAATTGATAAACTGAAAGCGAAATCGTTAAAAAGTCTTATAGGTGAACTTTTAGTATTCCATTACTTGTTAAAATGATATCAGCTAACAACCTTTTTTGTTCAAACATCCTACAGACTTGACACAAAAAGAAGGGTTTAAGAAAGTTGAGGATATATTATAAATATACATATATATTTATATATATTAATAACAAATTATATGTATAGTATATTGTTTTACGAAGTAACACTGATAGTGATATGAAAGTCTATGATTAGGCTTAACGTAGTTTTATGAAATATTGCCAGTAGTGATAGGTTCAGGTTTAAGCTTTATTATGATTAATTTTTTAAAGTGCATTTGTATATACATTAAATAACTTTTTTTTTCTCTAGATTGTGTATTACAATAATATTAAAAAATGTATAGGTTTTATGATATAAGTAAAACAGAGCATTTTTGTGTGCATAGTTTGATGACACAGCTATGATAGAAGAAGTAGTAGTATGCTAAAAATTAATGCACTTAAATTGCCTTTAATAATATTTAATCTAGATGAAGTATAATTTAAACTATGAACAAAGTTTGCTTGTAGGCATATATACTTAAATAAAATTGAACTACAGTACTAAGCCATTTCAACAAAATAATCATACCATGCCAACAAAATATTAAACTGTCAATCACCACCAATAATGGTAAATGTCAGAGCATTTTTTATACTTTCTTATTTTTCCAAACATGTGGAAAGGGCTATAGTACAAATAAAACATAAAGTAACAGAATTGTCAAAGCTACAGCATCGCCAAAAAGAATTATATATTAAATTACACAACAAATGGCTCAAGCTAAACATTTATACAAATAAATTAACAGATTTCACTACATAATACATCCTTTCAAGTTACAAGGCAATACTGCACAGTGAACTTAGTAAATACTAGGCCATGAGTGGGTAGTGTTTTTAATCAATAGTGGTGGATTGGGGGAGGGGAAGTTGCCATTTTGTTGAGAAGGGGCAACTGTCATCATGTGGGACTGTAAGTGAATGTTTCAGCTCATATTTCTATATTAGTTAATATTTTTTTGAAAAATTAGGCAAAATAAAAATAACCAGAAAATATTCAGAGATTGTAAACAGTTGCATATGAATTTTAATTATGTTTAGTGCAACTTATGTTTACCTATTAAAAAAAAAAAAAAAAAAACATTGTCATGTAAACATCAACTTGGTTATAGTCTATTAATACATTTTTTTTACATGTCCTGTAAATAAAAAGGCCATCTATTGTATGCTTTATGATTTTGTATTATAAGTGTAGGCTATTCATTTTTATAATATAGATAATGCTTTGTTTCAGCAACAATGTTTTTGAGTACATTGACACCTAAGTTTTATGTAGCTCTAACTGGAACATCATCTCTGATATCTGGATTAATATTAGTAAGTATTAATTAAACTATTTAATATTTGTTTTATTAATTTTCAGATTGGGTTAGTTAAATCTTTACATGTAAATTGTGTTTAAGAATTGCATACCTGCCTTCAATATTTTTTTCTAAATCAGTGTCTATAATGACAATAACCAAGATGTAAAATTAAAAACTCTTTGTAACAAAATTCCTATTTAAATCATACATTTTCCATTAAAAAATATTTAAACTATAATTAGACCTTTGAAGAACTAGTTTAATGGGGCAACTTTACTCTTACACAACAAACATAAATTCCAGCCTAGTGTTGACCGATCACATAGAATTTCTAGCAAATTCGCCACTTCTGCATCCCAGAAGTCTGCTCTTGGTTCTCTCCCAAAATTTTACTCAAAGTTTATTGTGACAGCAAAGTAACGGATTATTATTATAAAAATATTAAAGTTAGTTTCTAGTAATAATGGATTGTTCATGTTTTATAAAAGTATATATGAAGCTCTCGTATCTTAGCTCTAGTATTCTAGTTTTGGGTTCCTTCTTATGCTTATTATTAGTTGTATTTTTAGGTTAGATGTTAAACATAGACCTAGGTTTATTTTTTCTGTTTAATTTGTATCGGTGTTAGCCTTAGCTGTTCTCTTGATAACAAGAGTTGATTTATACTTCCGATTTACCATTTTTTTTTTTGTAAATTATATAAATTGTTTGATTTAAGTGGGAAACCGTGGTTGGCAAGGCTTATTAAATATTTGTAGATTTTTATTAAGAATTGTTTGTTGTTTTTCATTAGCCTAACTGGAGCCTACCGGCTACATGAATTTAATGCAACTGTTTTAACAAGTAGGAAATATTTCTTAAGAACGTTGAAAATAAACTTTTGGCTCTTTTTTTGGGACGAAGAATTTTTTTTCTGTGATATCTCTTTTTTTTACTAATTCAGTTCATTTGTACGAAGGAAATTGTTTCGTGATAACAATCACTACTAAAACTAATCACTAATCACAATTCTAATCTATTATATAAAACACTTTAATTGTGGAAATGTGAATCAGTGTTACTCATTGAACCAAATTATTTATTGTTATTTCTTGTTCAGTAAATGTTGGATCTTATTTGAATAAGTATGCATTGTGATAAATCATTTTTTAAATCAAAATATCCCGAGGTGAGTAATACTAGCAGTTAGCAAATTTATTTGTTAATACCTAATGCACACTGCTTAGATGAAACCCGACTACAAAAATATGGGGGGGGGGGGAGCAGTAATTGAACAACTTAATGAAAATTTTATGTTTAATGATAAAATTAAACTCTTTTAAGTTGTTCAATTATTGTTTTTTTTTTTTGTTGCCACAGTGTTCCTTAAAGTTTGTAAATACCTAATGTGTTTGATTATTTTTAAATAGAGAAGAGAAGGCTTACACAGTGATTCAAATGTAATTAAACAAATTGCTCTTAATAAATGGATATAAAGACAAGTTAATAGACAGCACTTAGTTTAAAAAACAAAAGAAACTAACCATTATATGGTATTTATACCAGATGTTAAGAACAAAAATAAATACAGCAGGATACAATTTGTAGTCAATTTATTAGTTATAAGGGAGGACATTTAATAAATAATAAAAATGACGTAAAACCCGCTTTTTATTGTAATAATAATTTTGGTAAGCTATTTGTTAATAATAATGATAAGAAAGACTTATTGGATACCACTATTGGTGTTTACAAAATTAATTGTAATGACTGTAATTGTGAATATATTGGTCAAACACGTAGAACCATTAAAACGAGATTAAAAGAACACTTATATTGTTGGAAGCATCGGATAACAGATTAAAATTTTGCTAACCATTTGTTAGATTCAGGCCATACATTTAATCACATTGATATTGTTAAAGTCTTACATATTGAACGAAAAAATAGAAAACTAAATAGTTTGGAATTTTTAGAAATAAACAGATCTGTACTGAATTGCCATGTTTCTAACCTAAATAAACAGGTGCATAACCCATCCACTTTATTGAAACCCATTGTATTTACACAACCTGTCAGTTTTTTTGTTGTTCTCAGATACTCCACGGTTAGGCCCCTTCCCTTGTTATTCCACCCCACCCTCATAGCCTAGCAGTAGCAAAACAGTAGCTATAACAACAAATATATTGTTGTTTTTTGTGAAATTTACGCGTAAATTTAATTTTTACATTAGAGAAGAGGAACAATACGTTAAAAATAAATAACAATTTTTTCAGGCTTTACTAGCGCATACATAGAAAATGTTTCTGTACAAGGTTTTTCCTGAAGTTTTTATTCCTTTTAACTGCTGCAGTCTTTCTTGTAACAAACAAGTTTTTTCACATCTACAAATGAATTGATCATTTATAACAAGGTCTACGCTGCAGTTTCTTCAGAACTGAACAATATACTTAAACATATTTTATTCGGCCTCTTTATAAATTAACGTGTAAATTGTTTACGCAAAATCAAAAATTACAAATTACAAAAAACCAAGATTAAAAAGTTAAAAAAAAAAGAGTATATGCTATGTTTACTTTCCAAACTGTCTTGATTATTTTTTGTTATTGCTGTCTTTAAGCTGTTAAATTAATTTTAATGTTTTCAAAGAAGTATTAACGTTTAAAGTTTTTGTTTGATTTTAGATATTTGAGTGGTGGTATTTCCGAAAGTACGGGGCATCCTTCATTGAACAGGTTTCGTTGAACCATATAAGTCCTTGGATTGGCGGAGGAGAGGCTACAAATAGTGAAACATCCTCTAGTAATAACTGCAATTCTCCATCTTCGTCTTCTGTTCAGCAGAGTGTTCCTGGTAATTATGCTTTATTCTTAACAATCGGTTGCAATTATGGGATAGTAGTTGCAGTTGGTTTACAGATTCTTTAGTAGTGCTAATTTTTACAGATTCTTTAGTAGTGTGAATTTTCATCAAAAGTTGCACATGTTTTAGCTATAAGGTTTTTTTCAACTGATTAAAGTATTTGGACAAGTCATACATTATAACATAGCGGTATAAAACAAAAAATATAATATTTGATTAATCAGAAAATGAATTTTACTTTTAAACAGAAATTTTAAATGTATCTTGAAGAGGCCTCTAGGGTGTGGTCCTTAAGTTGAAAGCTTTGTAAAGGATCATTTTATGAGAACATTTTAACATTAAAAAAAAAACATATAAAAAAACATATACCGTACATGAGATATAAGAATACCGATTAATGGTTATGGTTATAGTTATTGCGTAACATGAAAAATATAAAGAAATCAGAATTTGTACATAACAGCTGGTAGAAAGCCTTCAATTAAACATACAAAAATAAAATAATATTTCCCAGTGCACTCTCCCCACTGTTTAAACTATTTCACGCTGTTAAACTTGACTGTACACTGAACCGTAACACTTTTTATTTCGTGGCATCTGTCAAAATCTGACATATTTTGTTGAACTGTTCAAACATTTTTCTGGGAGTCCTCATGAGTGCCCACCTTTAGTGAAGTAGATTGTAGAGAGTATGAATTATTAGGAGGTTGGTGTTGGAGTATTTTGTGACCTATCCAGGGCTTTTGATTGTGTTGTACCTAGCATCCTATTAGATAAATTGAGTTGATTTGGGTTTTCGGGAAATGCTGTAGCGTGGATGAGATCTTATTTATTAGAGAGAAAACAGTGGGATTTTCTTCTCATAAATATCATTTTGGTAACACTTTTGAAACAGCTGGCAATACGGAACCCTTGATGTGCAAGTCGCACTTCTCTGATTTTTTTACTTAAGTTTAAAATTTATTCTACAGTTAAAACGCGGTTTATAATGTAAAATAAATGTTTAAGTATACTATATAGGTCTATATAGGTTTGGTTTCTGTTTGCAGAATGTAAAGTGTGGAGAAATCCTTTAAATTTATTCCGTGGATCAGAATACCAGAGGTTTTATTGGTCAACAAATAAAGAACCACTCACATATTATGATATGAATCTGTCCGCGCAAGACCATCAAACATTTTTTACATGTGAAGGCGATGCAGGGAAAGCAGAATACGAGAGTAAGTTTTAATACTGGCTTGTTCTTTCTTGCATACATTTTACTTACTGCTAGCGGTCCTTTGAAATGCAATTCTAAGGAATCCTTTTTTAAATGATTTTTCGTTCGAGAAAAATCATTCACTTAGTTTCATAAGACTAAGTGTTCCAGGTAACATAATTGCTACTGCTTGGAGATTAAGAAAGTAAACAATATCACATTTGGGAGGTATAATTGGGAAAAAGTTGTCTTGGAAGAATCATGTGTTTAGAGTTAAATAAATAAAATAAAGGTTAATAACCTTATTTTTTTCATCAGACAATCCATTATTATCCAAATGGATAGCCGGTTTTACGGTTAAACTGTCATCATCAGATTCTTGACATCATATAGTTCGGCCATTCAAGTTTGCCTGATAACTTTTAAATACTTATTAAAACACGTTCTTTTAAACAGTGACTGATTGACACACTAAATAAGAGTTCATACTTTGCACATTCACACGGTACTGTTGAAATTATTAGTTTCTATGAAAACCTGATTTTCGTATCATGGCACAAGAGTTGAACTCAAGTGTGAACTGGTTAGTTACTGATAACCAACTAAACATTCTGTGGGTTGTGCGGTTTGATCCCTTCCTTTAGCCGAATTACTGTGATAACATTTCATTTGAGAAATAATCGAGTTATCATTTAACATATTTTGTTGTCATAATATCATAATATTCGCTTCATTATCATTTTCCATTATTGCTATGAGAACCAGGCTGTTCTGACCCAAACAACTGTATCACAGTTCTTAGGTTTCAGTTAGGCTACTGTACATACTGTTTTAACTGCACAGAACACATCCTACTTTAGAAACATATACTTTTATTTAAAACTTTTATGGGTAGTAATTTTAATTTAAACTTAACATATTACAGTACTTAGGAGTGATTGATCCCCAGATCATCCCAGGAGTTACATCACTGTAGCAGTGTTGTGAGCTGGGAAAATGCCTAGCTGGCAGGATGGGCATTTATCCAAAGCAATTAATCCAAAATCTGGGCATTTATTTATATAAAAAGTATTACTTTAACTTTTGACGTACTTCTAATAATTACTAGAGTGTATAAAATATCAAACCATTATTAAAGGTAAATTTCATGAATAAACTTGAAAACGGTTGGAATAAAATGAGATTCTTTGTAAACTAGGGTGTTTTCTAAAAAAACATGTTATAATGCCTTATTATTGCTAATAATAATTATTAACATAACTTCTAAATAGCACCCTAACAAAATTATGAAAGATAACTAAATGCGAGAGTAATTAAATGGTTTAAAAAATATGTACTATTTAGGGCCTGATTATTTAAAAAAAATGTTAATAAGATTAACTTACAATAAATTAGAGTTATTAAAATACTGGTAACAAAAAAATATTTAAGATCTTAATTATCAGTCAATTATCAGGTAATTATAGTTTCATTGTGAATTTTACAAACAAGAACAGAAATAGGGTTAAAATGAAAAATAATTTTATAATTTGTACAGAACTTCTTGACTTCATCAGAAAAAATGATGGAGATAAGGAAACTGAAGAAAATGATTAATAATTATAAAGTGATGATAGACAATTTCATAAATTTTTTGCATTAGATTAATCTACTTATCTACCATACCCGCTACCTAATATAAGACAATTATACTTTTATAATTAATTTACTAACCTAACTTGTTGTTTTTTCAATGGTTATATAGCCTATTATATATTATTAATAAACCTATTAAAGTATTGAACCCAGAAGAAAAAAAGTTACGTTTAGTCAAAAAATGTTTTCCCAATAACAAAACTAACAGTCAAGCAACATTTATGTCTACCAAACCACTAACGAAGCAATACAGTATTGCAAAACAACTTTCCAATACAATATATCAGCTTAAACAAATTATTTATAAAAGTGTTGCCTTATCATCGCTTATCTTTAAATTGAATAAATGCCTGGCCAATTATGGATTTCAAACTTTTATCCAGGCATTTTACATCACTGCACTGTAGTGAACCAACCCAAAAGTTCTTAAAGAAAGTACTGTCTGTTAATCATAATATTGTGTAAAAGTTATGCAGACAGCATGGAGAGAAAGAAATCCTGTAGCCAGAGTGAAAGCTGCGAGAGAAGCTTTAGAGAAGAACGCGGACTGTGCTCCTGCTTATATATTGCTGGCAGAAGAAGAAGCAACAACCATTATAGAAGCAGAGAAAGTATTACGCCAAGCTTTGAGATCAGCAGAGTTGAACTACAGGAACTCACAACAATTGCAACATCAAGGCAGTACGATGGATGTATTGCATAGAAGAGATACTAATGTGTTAATATATGTGAAGAGGAGACTTGCGATGTGTGCGAGGAAGCTGGGTAAATTAAAAGAAGCAGTGAAAATGTTTAGAGATGTAAGTTTACATTTTATTCTAGTTTTTAAAAATGAAACAGTTTTATTCCAGAAAGTAAATTTACAGTTTAGTTGGCAAAATTTTACATCAGTACACCCAACTGATATGTTTTCAGTGAACATTTTTGTGTTCCTGTTTTGTTATGCAAATTTTATTAACCCTACGCAATTGTGTAGTCACTCTGTGCCATGACAACACATTGTAACGCGTGATTGTATAAAATATTTCACCCACTAAAAATCTTCCAATCTGAAAAAGACAAAAACCATTGGAAAGGTAATGTTTCAAACTTTAATTTTTGCATTTACAATTTCTTTCTAAAAAGAATTACTTGTGTAATCATCGTTTGGAAATTTTATTTTTCGAAACGGCTGAAGCGAGTGACAAAACTCGTTGAAACGATTCACTTTTTGTCACATTTCTAAGCCGTGTAATGATTAGACAAACCGGTTTTGAACAGAATAACTGTATACCATTGAATTCGTAAACATCTGTACTTTCTAATGTTGCCATATTCTTCACACTTATAATTTCGATGTTATGGGATTTCTTGCAAACCCTTCCAATTGGACAGTTTTCAACCAATGAAACAGCACATTTTGCATTCGAGATATCTCTTACAATTCAATATATTTGTATAGATTTGTTTATATCGGTTTGTAGACGACACTTTTGTTTCATGTAAAGCAAACCAACTTTACTCTAACGGTTTTATTGGTACAGACTTGGGAAATACAGACTTCTGTTGAATTCAAAACTCGACTTGAGAACGTTTGGCTAACGGCTTTCTCTCGCTGGTTCTAACGGTCATATTGTATTCCCTTGATCCACGAGAAGTTTTGATAGTCTAATCTAATTTTGTGGAACAAGTAATACAATGTGAAATAAGTTTACAAAATGAGATTTACAAGTATACAGATAAGTTCTATGATTTATTCTCTACACTTTCTTATAATAATATTTCATTTTTGGGCAAAGGGTATATTTCTAAATTATTATTCAAACTAGGCTTAGTTTTGTTAGCAGTCTTGTAGTCTATATATATAAAAGCCAAATCCTCTGACTCACTGATCACGATTTCTCAAAAACTACTGAACGGATTGGAATGAAATTTGGTATGTAGCTTCCTCTATGGCCGTAGGTTCTCTCTAAGAAAGGTTTTCAAAAAATTCAAAATTTTAGGGGGGTTTGTGGGGTCAAAATTACAAAAAAAAAACCACAGAACGGATTGGAGTGAAATTTAGTATGTAGCTTCCTCTAGGGCCCTAGGTGCTCTCTAAGAAAGGGTTTTAAAAAATTCAAAATTTTAGGGAAGGTTAGGGCGGGGTCAAAGTTACTAAAAATCCCCATAAGAAATATATAGTGTAATTTATATTTATTGATATAATATATTTTTTGTTAATATACATTTAACTTTGATTTGTCTATCCGTGCAAAGCCGGATTGGGCCAGTTAGTAGGAACATAAAAAAACTAGTGTTTTGTGAATTTTTTTTGATATTGATATTTTTGTCCATACGCTTTTATTTAGAACTAAATTACACAGCTTTTGTATATTTTTTAAAAAAGTACAAAAATATTTCTTCAGTGTTATATAACTTTATTTATATTATTTTTGGTAAAATTCGTCAGACATTAAGACAATTTCTTTCATTCTGTTATATCTGATTCCAAAATGTAAGGTTACATGCAATTTTCAAGTTTATAGTTCAATTCTATGGTTTATTATCTACAATTTTGTATAATAAAATTTCATTTTTGGCCAAAGCATATATTCCTAAAACATTTTTCAAAATAGACCTAATTGTGTTAGCCGTCTTTTAGTAGGAACATAGAAACTGGTATTTTGTGAAAACAATTTTTGAAATTGATATTTTTGTTTATAAACTTCTATTTAGAATTAAATTACAAAACTTTTTTATATCTTGAAAAAAATTACAAAAAATGTTTACTGCATTTTATGTAGGCCTAAAGTTGGATTTTTTCCTATACTGAATGAACAGATTTGCTTCCTGAACTAATAACTTTTACGTCAATCAATATTTTAATTGCATATATGAATTCTTTAGACCTTTTTCTATAAAACAGCTGTAAACACTTTTCGATTGGGGTTCATTTACTTTTTTTGGCAAATTTAAAAAAAAATGCTTGCAAACGCCAAAAAATCCATTTTTGTTAGCATTGCCGCTTCTAGAGTTAAGTGATGTTAAACTATTGTAAATATCCGGAAATCGTGTTTATTTACATTCGCATTCTCAGCCCGATGTCATTCAAAAGATATCTCTAATATTTTCCGAGTTAAATAAGTTGTGAATTGAGTTTAGGTTAAAGACGTTTAGAAATAGAATTGAACGTTACAAATATGTATTAGATCATTTTTTTGTGCATACGTTGTCATGTTGTAAACTTTAGCCAAATTATCTTATGACGTTTACAAATAATGACTGTAACAGTAACAAACTTTCAGCAGACACTCCCAATACTTAGACATGAGCGAAGGACACTGACATTAAATATCGTCTATTTTATGTTTTTTCATACCTCTATTACGCGGACATACAGATATCGGGGTGAATCCTGGCACTTGGCCTCGCTCTGGGGGTGTTGGGAAAGGGCGTAAGTGGAGAAAAAAAACATTTTACCATACCGCTTTCTAATGTGATTCATCCTTCACGTTCACTGCTACGCAAATTTCGTATTTCCTATGCTAGGAGCTGATCTTTTATTTTTTATATTTATAGTCTAAATGAGTAGAAATTACTTTATTTTTTATTTTTGAACCTTTCTACGTAATAATCACTAATATTTTGAAGAAGACGCGCGTCCATAGCATTAAAATTGGCGTGCGAAGCATGTAATGCATTGTGTATTGAAAATACACTTTGCATCGGCCGCTTCTCATAGTGTTCAGTGTCAAGCTCACATGTGCGTCTTTAGCAGTGAACGTGTTAAACAGAGATGTACCGGGTACTGATGTTTTTAGTCAGGTTAGTAGCGGTTTGCTCAAGTGCCAGCATTCGCGCCGGTATCTGTACCAAAACACTTATACAGTAATTGTAACTGTCATATTTATTGGACGTAGAAGTGAACATATTTGTCCGAATATTGCCTGTATGTCCCATGACAACTGATTAAGGTTTTAGTAGGGATACTCTTCGGTATTGAATTAAAATATGACTTGTACATTAAATGGTCTACATCAGGTGAGTCTAAGCGGCGCAGAGTTGTTAATTTTTGAAAAAAACAAGCAGATTTTAATGAAATTTCCCATAAATTTAAGGACAGTAATTTTTACATCTTTTGCTTACTCGGACCAATCAGAATGAAACAAGAACTGTGGTGTCTATTTTAGATCAGGATTAGGACTTTCTTTACAACAGCATATTGGTGTATAAAGAAAATAATAACGATGCATCTTGAGTACAAATCAAGTATCATTATCAATTAAGAAACTATCCATCTAACCTAAACCAACCCCGTATAAACTGAATGAAAGTTGTTGTAATAAACGGTTGGGAAGGGAATTCGGTGCATTAGCCTTTATAAACTATCTCTTTTCAAAGTCAGAAATATTGTATAAACCATTTCCTTTATCTTATATCGGCCCAAACCAGTGAATGTGTAAAATTACTTGAGTGGGCTAGAATATAAAATAGATTAATTGAACTGAAAGGAAAGAGGGGAAGTGTTCTGTCAATACTGACTGTCTGCAAGATGGAGAGGGGGAAGGGAGAATTCGCCGTGAACAGTGTCGTTCGTTGTTAACCACTGGTACTGCCAGCGCTGAGCGGAATAAAAAGTTACTAAAATATGATTTCTAACTACTGGTATGCATGGCTCTTAACATTCCGATGGCTTAAGGCTACCATCTTCGAAAACACTTTTTATCAAATTTCTCGCAAAAACCTTTTTCTGTACACCACCTAATTTTGAAGTTATAGCACTTAAAACAGTTTTATAAATATCTCGGTAGCTGTTGTTGAAACCGCGAAACTGGTAAAGAATGAAATGTTCTACAAAATTAATATGAAACGATTTTCGTATAATCAATATAACTTCAGAGTTGTTTAAGTAAATTTTATGGCAACATTAACTAAGTGGAGCTATTAGTAGTACAGTACAACCTGTCATATTCACACTAATGTGCGACCGGCCGATCCGGATATGGAAAAATCCAGATATAGCAAGGTCATTTATAAATAGCCAAACCATTATTGTTGAATACTATTTTTTAGATGTTTCAAGCGGTTTGCACTTGTATTTACTATACTACAATGTACTATATAGACTAACAAATTGACGTTCTGTATACAACTGTAGACTATTATTGGCAATTAAAGGTAAACAATGAAAAAAAAACAGTTTACATTGTAAAAACACAATTTTAATGATTACAGTACAGTAATTAAATATCTAAAGTATGTAGGTACAGTACTGTACTTATAAACACACTAGCTTTAAAAAAAATTACCGTTAGGCCTACAGTTCGGCACATTAAAAATATAAATTAAGTTTTTCTTACTACAGTACCGTACAGGAACGCTAATGGCTACATTAGTTTTTGAAAAAGTTTAGATTTTCGGGTGCTTCACACACTGTACATGTTTTTTGGAAGCCATGTCCCTCAATCTTCTTAAAAGCATCACTTCCGTTTCACTCGTTTCATCTTGATGTTCAACATAACTTATCAGAGATAACGTTTCAAGGTCACAGTCCGCTAAGAATAGACTATAGTTGTGGACAGCTTAACCCTGAAACAGGAAAAGGCTAGCATCTAAAGGATATACAGCGGATGTGAAGCGATCCTGTTTCAGAGTTACGCTATCCACAACTATAGGCTCGGCGAGCAAACATTATTCTAGCTGCAACTTTCACTTTTCCATCCGCCACACAACCAAAATACGAAAATTTGTTTGGAGACTAGTCCGGTTATGGGAGGGTCCGGATGCGACAGGTCTTACTGTACTGCAAAAAATAAGACAACTAAATGAAGCTAAAATTGACGGAACAACAATAAAACCTGTCACTGTTTCTCTCCTTTTTCACTCCTACTCGCTCTTTCTTTCCTCAAATTATCAAAACAATGTCAGCACTTTTAACCAGTTTGTAATTTGTATGTTTCAGCTTACAAAAGAAGTTCCTCCAATAATGAATGTACTCAATATTCATGAGAATTTAATTGAAGTTTTACTTGAGATGCAAGCGTACGCAGATGTTCAAGCAGTACTGGCAAAGTATGATGACATCAGTTTGCCAAAATCTGCGACTATATGTTATACAGCCGCGCTCCTTAAAGCAAGAGCAGTAGCTGACAAGTAAGCTTTGAATATATTAAACAAGCTTAGACAATGTAGTGAACATCTATTACAGCAAAAACAAGCTGATACAGAAAACAAGAAACTCCTTAGACATTTTTTATTTGGTCAGGAATTGTATGTGTGTTTGTCTTCGTGTCCTTTGGTATAATAAGCAACAAAGTTAAGTTTCTCATTTGGTTTGACATTTTGTTTGTTCTTTAAAGATTATATTGGAAACAGTACAAAATATCGTACTAAAATAAATAACTATTGAGCTTGAATTGTGAGAAAGTTACTAGATAAAATAAAACCTGAACACAAAATCTCACAACAAATATGTTTACTAACTTCAAACACGTTTCAACGAAATTGTCGCCATCCTCAATGGTATGGTGTTGCGATTTTTAATGGATATTCCAAAGAATTAATAGACAACATATTAAGAAAAATGAATTTCAAGAAAATCAAGGAATCAAGGTGCAGTCTTGTGAGCAACAAACCCCATCAACGATGGGTCAAAACAACGTTTGCCCCACCATTAAGTAATGTTGTTAGAAAATCATTAATGAAATTGGCAAATTTAAATGTAGCTTTGTCTGCTGCTTGGTAAGATGCTGGGTAATCTTAAAGACAAAGTTCAAGAACACGACAAATCCGGAATTTATTATATTAACTGCGAAATGTGTCCTAAAAAAAAAAGAAGTATGAAGATACAAGGTAAAGAACACTTTTCTCATTTAAAATATAATAGGCCTTATAAATCTGCTATGGCTAAGCATTGTTTAGATGAAAATCATCATTTTAAAATAGAAAATTCTAAACTGTTAAAAAATGTAATTAAACCCAACACAAATTTTGGTAGTTCAATTTGTAAAAAAGTGTTAACACTCTCAGTGCAAAAAAAATGCAGGTATTACAATGAATGACGATATTAATGATGGTTTGTTAACAAAGCAGATTACGAAGGTATTTTTAAATATTACGATAACGATAAAATAATTATTAAATAGAATAACTGCAAATTTCATAGAGTTTTGAGTTCTTATTATTGCAATAATAAAACTATAAACAACTTAAAAAGAGACACACTGATTTCTTTTTCAACCTGTCCAAAATGCTCAGTTATTTAGTGCAAAACATCATATGTCATAAAAATCTCAATTTAGTGCAAAACCGCAGATGTTAAATTAGGTTTACTATGATACAATTACATTTTTGCAGTAACAAATTAAGTTTTTGGTGTTATAAGTTCAAAACATAAGAATATTTTACATAGAGGTTTGTTGCATTTCATATGGTTTTTTTTGCTTTCCTGAAAAAGTGACATGTTTTGTAATTTTACCATCGACATACTGTATGTTTCTTAATGTTGCCTCACTCAGTAGGAACCAGCATTGTTTGTTTGATCAAGAATTAAATAATTGTTGTGCGTATGGTAAAGATTTTTTAGATTCATTATAATACTAATATATCTATTTATATTGCAGATTTATCATGATCATATCATTTAAGTTACCAATGTTTTTCAGGTTTTCACCAGACGTGGCTAGCAAAAGAGGCCTTACAACAGCAGAAATGACAGCTGTAGAAGCTATTCATAGAGCTGTTGAATTTAATCCACATGTGCCTAAAGTAAGTGAATCTTTATTTTAAATCTTGTCTATACTAATAAAGAGATAAAATTTGTTTGTTTGTATGTCGGGGGTGATCTCTGGAACTACTGAACCAATTGAAAAAATAGTTTTACTAATAAAAAGCTATACTACCTCTGAGTAACATAGGCTATAATTCATTTTGATAAAAACATTTTTTATTTCAATATTTGTAAATTTAATCCGAAAAAATTCTTAGGTTAGGCCTAGACAGATGAACCAACACATATTTCTTGAATGTATTTACATTCATTACCATAGCAACCAATTGAATAAAATAACAGATAAAACAGCTGTTTGCTCTAATATTTCCATTAACAGCTGATTTCAAACTTTGAAGCAATTATTTGTATTTCTAACTTTAAGGTTAGGTTTTTATTAAAGTGTAGACCTGAGCCTTGCTGGTTCTTTTAACCTTTATTATAACTACCGTTATAAAATATACGAAATAATTTGATTTGAACATTTAACATTATTTACCATCTTAGCTTTGGGGTTATTATTAATCCTACACATTTATTATAAAAAAAACATAACATGATTATTTGTACAGAAGGTTCCAACGGGGTTGGCGTGCGGAGCATGCAGGGGGTTTCCCCTAGTACGATATAAAATAGCAGTAAATTTACTTAATCACACCATATGAAAATAAAATAAGCATACAAAGTTTAGGCTGTAATCTTTGACTGGTGCAAAAAAATAGAAAAATGATTTCCAGATTATTGATCGTGTAAATGTTTTCAGAAAATCTTAGAAACTGAATTTTTTATTTTGTTACTCTTGCTAAAGTTCTATGTATTGTTATAAGTTTCAGAATTTATTGTGTTGCTTATTTTAAAATATATTTTTGTTCATTGTTCGCCTCAGGGCCCCTTTACAGACATGTAACTTGTTTTAATTAATTTTCGGTGTTTACAAATTTTAACCTTATTGTTAACTAGCTTTAGTAGTTTCTCGTGTTTTATTTGTTGTATTTGTGTGCGTGTTTTAATTTATGAGCATTAATTGTTTGATGTTTACTTTGCAGGTGATGATGGTTTTCGCTTCTAAAACACTAAAAAATTCAATCTTCAACTTCTAAAATTAATTTAATTCCCACCAATTTTCAGACCTCTGTAAATCAGCAACTAACAAATTTTAATTAGAGGTTATTCACACTGTTTTATTTTCTTGGAACGCAATATCATCATCTAGGCATATTAATGACAGAAATGTTTCCTTGCAGTACTTGTTGGAAATGAAACCACTGATTCTGCCTTCAGAACATGTTTTGAAACGAGGGGATTCAGAAGCGATTGCATATGCGTTCTTCCATCTGGCTCATTGGAAGCAAGTAGAAGGAGCTTTGAACCTCTTGCATTGCACTTGGGAAGGTACCTTCAGGATGCTCCCGTACCCTCTTGAACGAGGTCACTTGTTCTACCCCTATCCCACTTGTACAGAATG
>JAGFPH010000203.1:105223-115673 GCA_018207615.1 Philaenus spumarius
TGGATTCACTACACCCTCTCCTTGACACATAGTCTTTGACTACTTTGTAATCTGTTAAATCTTAAACAACAAAAACAAACACATCTGAATCTGATGTTACGAGAGTCACTCGACTCTCAATTCCTGGATTCACCACACCTCTCCTTGACTAAAACAGCGGAAGAGACGCTCAAGTTACTACTTCAAACTCACTTCCCTGGATGCATAAACAGTGCAAGCGGCAGTCGAAGTCAAGCTGAGGATAGCTCTTGGCCATGGGCATCCCAGGCAGACTGGAAACTGGCCAGAAGCATTGTCACAATTTCTAAATTGAAATGGGCGATAAACAAATTCAGCCCGTTTAAATCACCTGGCAGAGATGGATTCTATCCTGCGTTATTACATGAAGGACCAGACTCCCTAATCCAAATTATCTGCAAGCTATCCAGAGCCAGTGTAGCCTATGGCTACATTAGGTGAGAGGTGAAGTATCTTGGAAAAAAGCTGTCGTGGAATGCACACCTGGACAACTTGGTTCATAATACAAACTGGGCGCTGCTGACAACCATACGCTTTATTACAACTACCTGGAGTCTCAAACCTCATATAGCTCTCTGGCTGTATGAAGCTGTGATTAGACTCCAAATCACATACGCAGCAGTGTTTTGGTGGAAGAAATCATGCCAAACCGCTGCAAGGAACTAACAAACAATTAGTTGCATGCCTATGCATAGAACATATAATTCTCTTTGACAGTCAAGCAGCACTTATAGCACTGGACTTAGAACAAGTCACATCTAAACTGGTGAAAGAATGTCTCTCATTACTAACCAAACTCTCCACAATAAATGAGATGGGTGCCAGAACTCTGGCATTCAAGGAAATGAGATGGCAGATACTCTTGCAAAGCAAAGGAGCATCTACATCCTTTATGGTGCCGAAACCAATGTGCTGCATTAGCCATAGCATGGCAAAGAGGCCAGTAAACAACTGGGCCAGAAAAGAGCAACGCCAGAGATGGTGTAGATTATCCGGGCACACAAAATAAACGACTGATCAAGGGACCAAACACTAAGTCCTTAATCAAATTAAACCGACAGCAGCTTAAACGGGCTGTATGACTCATTACTGGACATGCTAATTTCAGGAAACATCTAGCAACAGTGGGAGCCCTGGAAGGCGACCAAAGCTGTGGGCTTTGCGATCAGGTCAAAGAGTCGGCAAGACATACCATATTTGATTGCAGGTTCTAGAGTGCAGGAGAGAGCTCTTCGGAATTCAGTAACCAGGTGACGAAGAAGACAGGTACTTGGTGAAGAAAATAATGGACCTCACAAGGAGTACAGGCTTCTAACCAGCTAGGAGTGGCACATATGGGGCACAATAAACCAAGGGTTGATGTGCAAGAAACCTTTCTTCAATTCTAATCTAATCTTTCCCGCAATATTTAGAAATATTTAAATTACTCTTTTGTTAAGTTTAATCATAATAAGGTAAATTTTCATACTTAAAATGTTGTGTACATACTCAAAATAACAGATGATGCATTTTGGAAAGCTGTAAATCCATCACCTCCATTTACTAAATAAACTGGTATAATTATACCATAAGTTGTCATCAGGTCTAAAGCTTCATATTGAGGTACGGAACAGTTTCCACACAAGACTTGTACTCTTACCACTCTGCTATAGGCTGCTGCTGACAAGTTATATGTTACTTTTAATCCTGGAACAGTTCATAATCAGTTTTAAAAATGTAACACAGGTTCAATTTAAATTTATGAACAAAAATATAGGCTCGTAAAGACACTATGACATAACAGCTTTCACATTTAAATTTAATGCTATTAATAGGGAAGAGGGTTGATTAAAGGTAACATCCTAAAAATGTTATTAAAATAAGAGTGAATAAATTATGTGTACACGAATGATTTGTGAAAGTGATAGAATAGGACAGATAATTTGTTAAAAGAGTTATAAATTGATAGTAAACAATAAATAAACTAAAAAATATTTTACATGACTGGTTTGTGTAAGATCTATGAATGCTAAAATAAACACCAAATAATATTCGAGAAACTTTTTTTGAGCATGAAAAACCGGCAAGAGAACAACGAATTACAATGTTTCATCTATAAGGAGCCAATAAGAACTGTTTTAGTAAAGAAACTTTGCTAGAACATTAGAAGCATCCCAAGTGTGTCGCTGCTATTCTTCTTCATGTTAGATCTTTGAGGTGAACGGACATGTGGCCGATATTTAGCAATGATGCTCTACAGAGAAGAAGTGTCATGACTACTAAATACTAGTACTTCTATCAACTTGCATAGAAATGTATTAACAACTTGTAAAACATGGACTGACCTAGGCTTCACCCAGACATAAGGAACACTATGGTCATTTAGTATCACTTTAACGAAATTAAATCTATCACTTAAAAAATGTATAAGAACTTTACTTTTTTGGACTTGCATGTTTTTTTTAAGTACTATTCTATTTTTGTTTGTTCAAGACTAACTGCTAAGATGGAATAAAAAGAAATATTCCATTAATTGATTGTGTCATTTGTTATTAGAGCTAGCCGTACTGTCTTCCATGTCAAAGTACTTTCTTAAACCAGTGCAGAACTATGATACCCTGAGATAAGAGTAAATATTGTGAATTTTAGGTACAATGCAGAACATGCCTTGGAAGAATAAAGTTTAGTAAAAAGAAATTTGTCTTGTAATGCGCAAACCACCGAGGTAAAAGGTTGCAAGCATGAACATTAAAAACAATATTAGAACCAGAATAAATTTAAATAATGAAGTTCAGTAACAGTAATAAGTTTTATAACTTGTATGAACTCGAATTGTTTTTAGGGTTACATACCTTAAAAGGAATAAACGGAAACGATTGTAGAATCAATCATTTGTAAGACTGTCACAATCAAATTTATCAGAAACCGATAAAGGCATTAAGCTGAACTCTGGCATAGTTATAAAGCATGTTAAACACGCATATACAGGGTAATTTTTTGGAAACTTACCACTTCTATTATTTAAGAACAGAAAGAGATAAGCAAAATTTTATCTCGAGACAGTTATTCACCGACAGGGATTACCATAGCAAACCTATTTACAAGATCCCCGCCCACTACTACTACCCCATCTCAAAAATTTGTAATGGGCACATATGGCTTGTGATACATAAAATTAAAGCCCTTTACAATCTACAGATTTCTGTGATAGAAATAATAATAATAAAGTTTTTCAAGCAATATAAAGTTATAAGAATAACATTTTTCAGCGTAGCGAACGAATGCGATTTTTATTTTCTTACCACAGAAATTCATTGGTTTTAAAGGCCTTAAATACGATGTGTTACAAGCCATGTACAAACATTTTAGTTGGGGCGGTGGAAGGTGGTTTTGGAATTTTGTAAATAGGGTTTCTAAGGTTCCTGATGGTGATTAACTGTACCTGTACCAAGATCAAATTTTGTATATCTTTTTCCGTTTTTTTTTTTAGTAATAGAGATAGTAAGTTTTCAAAAAATCAGCCTGTGGATCAATAAGAGTCAAAAAAATGTTTTACTACAAACTTTGGGGCAGGCCAAAATTTTTTACTTACGAAATAAATATTTGATGACACTAACGTGTGGAGCACCGTTTGAAAGGTCTTTAATTTAGGGTATGAAAACTTTTTTTTAATTTCAAAGAAATTTCCAAACAATATTGCTAAAAATACCCCCCCCCCCTCCTCTAATTCTGAAAGTACTACACCTTAAGTTGTATTACATGTTTTACATTCATAGTATTATAGTAATACTTCAGGTCTAAATCACAATATATAATTTATTCTCAACTTGTTTAAAATTGGTTTAACTTGCAATTCTGTTTTTTTTTTGTACTGTGGGAGCAGCGATGTTCAGTTGGCGTTGTCAAACACTAGGGTTTATTATATTTAAGGGTCGGCTCTAGTAAAACAGAAAGCAACCTGCGACTCCCTATAGCGGCGGTAGGTTACGCGGACATTGCTCATCCTAAATAAATTTAAAACTCGCAATTATTCAAATAGCGTTTTTTTTTAAATACCAAACTCTTAGCACAAAATTCTTCATCCGAATGGCTTGGTAATTTTTCGCTATAATTAATAGTTACAACGTAAAAAAATATTTAAAATCACCCTATAGCGGCGGTAGGTTACGCGGACATTGCTCATCCTAAATCCATTTAAAACCCGCAATTATTCAAATGGCGTTTTTTTAAAAATACCAAACTTTTGGGGACGAAATTCTTCATGCGAATGGCTTGGTAGTTTTTCGCTATAATTAATAGCGACAACATAAAAAAATATTAAAAATCAATGTTTTAAATTGTTAATAAATATTAAACAAAATAGTTTTCTTAGTTTTGAAAAAGCCATTTGCATGCATATTGACCATAGCTTTAAAATGACATATCGTACATAATTATCCGATCAAAAATAAAGGAACAATTTGGATTTTAATTTAACATTGGTGTTACGGAGTGTCAGCCAACATGGCCGACAGCTAGAGCCGACCCTTAAGAGTCATGCTTATCCGTGGGGAGAAATCACATTTTAGTTACTTTTTATTCCGTAAGCGCTGCCTGTATCAGTGCTCGACACCAAACTGAACTGTCACTGCTAATTCTCCTTTGCCTCCTCCATCTCGTCGGCACACCAGACAGAGTGAGAGAGACAGAAAGTTTAACACAATATTTCATTTCATTCCTTTGCCTTACCGTGGCTTCAGTTCAGAATCCTTATTTTATGTTGGTAGCTAAATGCAGTAGTTTGGTGGTTGGTCTGATATAAGAGAAAGTAATGATTTTGGCCTATACAATATTTCCGAGTTTGAAAAGTGATAATTTATAAAGACAAAATGCACAACATTTTTTTCCAAACCATTTTTTACAACAACTTTAATTCAGTTTATATAATTAATTTTGAAATATTATTTTTTATTTTAATCTATAAATGATTTTAATACACAATTTGTATGCTAAAATAATTTTTTTATAATATTTAAAACATAAATAATACGAAAAGTCTCCTTTCAACAAACGTTCTTGTGCCGTAGACTTATTTAAAAGACATGTATTATAATTAATTTACCTTCTGCCAAACTAGGAGGTAATTATTATTAATTATACAGTTATAATTAAATAAATTTAACACAAATTATATTTACGAAAAACATATTCGCAAAACAATTTTATCTATTTGGAATACTAGCTGTCGTACCCGACTTAGTATTCATTATTAATAACTACTGTAAGACTGTAATCGTATTGTGACATATTTTGTATAAACTATGGGAAATTTAAATATTATTAGAATCTAATGAAATAGGTCAGATAGTAAAATGATTGAACAGCTTATTCAAATCACATGACTTGTATAAATGGTTTAGGCAATATAAACAAAATATAGTTTATACATATTATATTTAAAATAAATTTGGAAAACGGTTGACCCTAAAGGCCATCCATGTAACTTCCCGCTAAGTTTAATTACAACAAACACTATTTTTGGAAATTTTGAACTGCCATAACTTTTGAATGAATCAACCGATTTTTATGCGATTTGCGGCAATCGATGCAGTTTTTTTAATTCCATTGAAAGAATCAACAACAAAAATTTTTCAGATGAAAAGTTTCGGAGAAATTGAGGAAAAACACTTTTTTTATTTTCTTTCGTTCACGATATCTCGCGAATGAATCAACCGATGTTAATGCGATTTGCGGCAATCGATGCAGTTTTTCGAGTCCATTGAAAGAATCGACAACAAAAATTTTTTTGATGAAAAATTTCGGAGAAATTGAGAAAAAACACTTTTTTTTATTTTCTTTCGTTCACGATATCTCACGAACGAATAAACCGATTTTGACCGAATTGATAGCGATCGACGTCGCTTTTCAAGGTTAAAAGCTGATTAGATTTTGGAATTGATCGGTAAAGCCGTTTAAAAGTTATTCCAAAAAAAACCTGATTTGAAAAAAAATTATTTCTTAGTTTTTTCGAAATTTCTCAGAACCTACCGGTCCGAATTAGTTGAAATTTTCAGGAAATCTAAGTTTGATGGAACTCTTTAGAACGCCATTTGATAGGATCCAATCGGTTAAGCCGTTCAAAAGTTATAAGCGGGTCACATACTTACATACACACACACACACATACATACATACATACAGGGTGACACCCTCTCGAGAGTGGTCAGGGAAGATTCCTAGGACCTCAAAACGTCGAGATCTGATGAATACTCGATTTTCGAAAAACGGGGTGAAACCAATAACTTCCAGATTTTAGAAAATTTTCAATTTTCTTAGCGGGAAGTTAAAAAGTAGGCTACTTATTACACTCCATACAAAATTTGTCTGGTTTTGTTACTAATTCTCTAAGTAAAAAATTACTTTACTTAGAGTAAAAATCACGCAGAAGGTGATTTTTGCACTCAACCTTTTCTACGGTTAAATTTTTGTACGGCCGTTTATCAAGAATTTCCTTGTAAACACTACTATCACCATCCCCTATAAATCTATAAATTTATATTTTGAACATTCACATGCCTAATAGGATCATCTAGATAAAGTCAAAAATCAATTGGTCTGGGAAATAATTGTGCACGAGATAGATCTGACCCGTCATACAAATTATAAATAGGCCTACACTAAACAAGTGCGGGATTTTGTACTAATAGGAAATTTAAAACCCCTAACTACCAGGAACCGCGACAACCACAGGCTTTGTTTAATCAACCCGGCAGATTAAAAGGCGTTACATAGATTATCAATTAGTTTACCGTTTCATAAAAGAGTAAACAAACTACAATATTGCTGACTTCCCTTTGATTGCAATTCTGAGGTTTCATAAAAGAGTAAACAAACTACAATATTGCTGACTTCCCTTTGATTGCAATTCTGAGGTTTTATAAGTAGTAAAATCTACGTGAAAGGAAATGACACAGGAAGTCTTGTGCCAATTAAATGAAAAAACATAACTCCTTTTTTTCAGAAATAAAAGGTAGGCTACGCCTGAAGCTTGTAAAATACTATTAACAAAATTTGTTAAAACCAGTATAAGGTAGCGAACAACATTAAACCAACATTAACCTAACAATACGAAAATATGAAAAAGTATAAACAGATTTTGATTTATTATTATAAATTTCGTGGTACACAAATAAACTTTAATCTATAATTATTTACCTGCAATAGGTAACCTAACTATTATGGTGATAAGTAGTTATTTCAAAATATGGGTATAGGCTACTAATAAGTTAAACATTTTAAAAGTAAACAATAATCATTTTTGCAAATCAATTATGTAGTTACTATTATGAAATAAATGTCTGTAAAATTTACGAACAGTTTTGATTTGATAAGATGTATTTTGAAGATTTGTAGTTTAGCAAGTGAACAGAATATACAAGTAAAATACAAATATTAGTTCTGTTGTAAATTATATATTAAATAGTCTTCTAGAAACAAAATTTGTCATTCATTCGAAAGTTTTTAGGCCTAAACTGAAGGAAGAAAGTATAAATGTAACAAAAACTGTATTTTAGGCTTAGTTAAAAACGAGTTTCAGACAGTTCGAATTTTGTTGAATAATATAAAAATATTACTCTACAAATTAATTTATAAATTATATACAATAAGATTGTATGCAAAACGTAACTTTTATTTTCCCAGTATGTTTTTAGTCCTGGAGGTAAACGCCTCTTCTTTTTAACTGCAGAGAGATTCAAGGCCTTCCCTTTTCCTTTTCTTAGTCTTTGTTTTTTAGAAGGCATAGTACTGTATTAGCAATTATTGGTAAAAGGCAGATAATAAAGGCCTAATCTTAGTGACGAAAAGAAAATGAATAAAATACCTAAACACTAACAACTGTTGATTTCGCAGTAATCAAACAAAATCGAATTCGGTCCGTTTGAATTAATATTGACAGTGTCAAAATCTTTTTTACAAGAAAATACAATAAGGTCCAGTATAACACAATCACTTATGATTCATAATAATATTATTTGTAGTTGTACTACTGCATAAAGTCTACGGAGGGATAGAAAGGTGGGGGACAGGAGCAGGAGGGAGAGTAGGGGTAAACAGCACTGGCACAACCTATTGCAAAATCCTTGAACTACTACCGACTTGCACAAAAATTATTCTTTGAAATAGGTTAACTAAACACTCTTAAACACAAAAATGGAAATAGTATGAATTAAAACAATTCAATAGTTCCCAAAACGAAATCACAAGCTCTCGTTTCATATAAATTTTATTTTTAAAATATACATTTTGAAGTATGTAAAAACGGAACGAAAAACACATATTTTTTCTTATGGAAAAGCTAAATTTGATTTCCAATTTTTGTACACGTGTTTAATATAAAATGATTAAAACTATTCAATATAAATGTTTAATAGATTTAGTTGTAGATAACTATTTGGACAAAATCTTGCTAAAAGCCTTAGTTTCACGGTAAATAACAAATTAAGATTCACCTCCTATGTTAATAGCGCTGTCACTTTCACAGCACACTAAAGTTGGTATGCATGGCTCTTAAGGAAGATTATAGAAGTAATTCCATTCACACTAAACGTTTGAACTATATGCTAAGTATCGCTGTGTTTTTTCTCTAAATTGTTTTCTTTAATTTTTTATAATGTTGGCTTTGTTTAATTCGCCTCAAACTGAATTACTTACCAGAAACTTGTAAGAACTCGCCAATGTGCCCAGTTATCGTTTCTTCATATCTATGAACACTGTGTTCAAGGGCTTCTTTCAAGGCTGCTCCAGTCATTTTAATCTTACACATTTTCGTATTAAAAGGCATTGTCAACAGTAAATCTTCAACTGTAAGGTCTCCTACAAATACAAATTCTAGTAAGTTATTAGAGTTTAAGTACAGATCGTAAAGTAGAACTTGTTGAATCATTTTCATCGCTTGAATGAATTGTGCTTCGATGCTTTTTGTGTTTGCATAATGAGTGACTATACAAACTGCTGTAAATTGATAATGGTCCAATAATTAAAAGTGGTAATCAAAACCCAGCGTTCCACCTTAGTTGTACCTACTTCACGTCTTTGGTAGCTTAATATTATAGGAAGATCAATGTCAAAAGCTTTGAACTGACAATAAGATCTATTTATAAAAAAAAAACTTGTTAAAAACCTTGAATTATAAAATTTATTACTCTGAATTAGAACATGAAATGGTTCATTAAGTAGACAGGTGAATGTTTTATATGCCTCGCCGTCCCTTTAGACACAACTGCAGTATCAGACTTGAAAGTTTAAAAAACCTCAATTTTAAATGGGACACACTTATCAATATTCATTGAGTCGGTTTAATAAGAAGTTTAAAATTATATGTAATTGTCCAATTCTATTAAATTAATAAAGTCATGTCATAAGTTTATAGTTCTACTTTGGAGGCCAGGACTGAAGATGTTTTGACATCCCTCATGGTACTGAGTCAGAAGACCTAACTAAACAATACTGTACTCGTATTTACAAATGTATACATACTTCACTAATAATTTCACCTTCCCTTAGTATTTACGGAGAGTACAATTTAAAAATGGAAAGCCAGGTTTCAAAATGGCTACTATTTAGTAGACCTATCAATAAAAATAGTTACAAACTAATAAAATTTGAGGTCATCAGTATTGGCCATTATTGTTTTATAAAAATTCAAGCACACAACAGGAAATATAATTTTAAATACAAATTATTTTAAAACTAATACAAAATAGAGTATTGCATATAACAGATCACAATGTAGACTTCTACTTTGGAGTGAGTGACAGCATTCAGTTAAAACAAACAACTATTACGAAATCAAAAGACAATTACTCTTTTACAAATTTGTAATCTTACCATCACTCTCTGATGCATCAATAGAAGTTCGAATACCACCTCCTTGTATCAGACCTATTGGGGCATCTGTCCATCCTTCCTTTCCAGAATATGAAATAGTGTTCTGGAAACGAAATTAGAAAATATGTTAAGTTAGCAGGGCCGCTTTTCCGATTAGGCACGTGCCTAGGGGCGCAAAGGATTTGGGGCGCCAAATTTTGAATACAAAAAAAAAATAAAGAAGGCGGAAAATGAGGGCGGAAATTTTTTAAATAAAAATCACAGGATTATATTTATTGCCTGTCAACCATGAACCAACGCCCAGTGAGTGAGACTTGTATGCGATATTTTGTTTGTTGAGTATGGTAAAAGGCTGTGCAGTACTAGTACAGCGCAGTGTACTGTCATATGAGTCATGGGCGCCGAGACACTGACCAATGCAACGTCTAAAAGTGGAAGATTGTAAAAATCAACAAAAAAGGTGAAGCATGATGAACAAAGTTTAAAGTTTTATTTTCATAATTGTTGGTTTCCAAGTCACTTTGAATAATATAGAAGAAAATATATTAATAAATATTACCTTGTTAAATTTGTCCGTCTTGTGACT
>JAGFPH010000203.1:116073-138861 GCA_018207615.1 Philaenus spumarius
CTGAAGACGATACCAGATTCCAGGTATCGAAATATTGTGTTTCTTTTTTGTTTCACCAACGATAGCAAATGTCCGCAATAACACTTTAAACTTTGTAAACAATCCATCGTCACTTTAAACATAAAATGATGAACAAGTTGAAAACAGTGAGAATCGTCATACAATGATTTAAGTACAAATAATATTCTGATTATTTAACAAAAGGGTTGGTGGGTGGTTCGTGATGCCGTAAGGTAACTGATAATATATGAAGAAGAATGTTTAGGCCATGAAACTCCTTACGGCTGCCGGTTGCCAGTCCGGGACACGGCGGGTCCATAGGGGGTGGATAATGGTAAGACTCTCTGACTCTCCAACAAAAACAAAAGAATAGTAATGATAAGAGCCAACGGAAAGAAAGAGAGTTAAGGGAAATTCCCTCCCGAACCAAAATTGGCAAATCAAGAACTCAAAAATGCTCTGCTGGGTTTTTTGGACCCTCTATTATTTGATTAGTATTCCATACCTCCCAGACCCTCCCCCTAACCCCCCCCCCCCCCGTATAAATCAGGTATGAGGGTTGCAATTGTTTGAAGTGCCTAGGGCGCTAGTGAGGTTAAAAACGGCCCTGTAAGTTAGTCCTTTTAACTAACAATTATTCAGAGAAAGATTATAAAAATGGTAAATATAATTAGAAAGAGTTCTTCTTTCTGTTTGTTTGTGTATAAAGGTAATAATTACCTTTATTGCTTTATAACGAAAGGTATGAGTTGTTTATATTTTTGTTCATTAAAAAAAGTAATGCGTACACATGTCTTCAATATTTTCTGTGAATATCTTCGTATATTAAAGAACAAGTATTAAAAAGTCTGAAATAAAAGGTGGAACCTTGATAATCAGAACCTTGGAAATCCGAACACAGAAAAATCCATAGTGCATAATATTAATACACTTGAGAGCCTATATAGTGTACAGTATTTTGATCTCAGGGGTTCACACCTTGTGAGTACCTGAACTGGCATTCTCAAGGTACGCATGCTGGAGATAACCTTTCTTCATCATGTCTTGGGTTTGACCACTTCTCTTTTATCTTTCCTATCTGGTCTCTCTTGATCAAACAGTCTCCCTTGCCCTACCTTTTACCGTCCCTGACTATTAAAGTAATCTAATGCTAGGGGTCGTTCGATTTCAATTCTACTCTGTTCTATTACGGCCTAAGTGAAACACTTTATTGGCCTCGGATGTGGATAAGGAGTTGGTTATCAAAACAGCGGAGAGAGTGGAAGAGCCTAGGGGAGTTACCCTGGAATATAAACCAAACATCTTTTAATATCAGAAATGTGTGATAAAGCCATGAACAATCCCCATGTGGGTAAGCTTGTGAAGGTGACTCCTCCTGTTGGTTCCGATTGCATGGCCATCGAAGGTCGCTTGGAGTGTGGGTCAGTTCAAGGAAGTATAGCTCAGAGAATTTTGTCAGCATACATCTTCCTGTATTATACAGTGGAGTCTTGGTAATAACGAGTACACCTTACCTTAATTGACTTGTTGGGGCTTGGAAGAAAGGTGGTATTCTTTAAAATGAAAGGTCTATAAACTTGCAAGAAAGTAGATCAAATATGAAAAGGAAGGACTTCTGATAAACTGTCGAAGAGATGGATGAAAATATTAATGGTAGATAGACACATACCATGATACTTTGATTAGAAAACTTGGTTTTAGAAGAGAACATGGCAAGGTAACTTCTACCAGGTGCTTTCAGGCCATTTATATTTTAAATTCGGTCTTAAAAGTTTATCCTGACAGAGAATCTGAGAGTAACAAAGATTATGTGCTGCATACAGAAGTAAAAAAGCAGTTAGGAGGAGAACTCGCATATGAGAATATGGCGCAACAGATTATAAAGTCACATGAAAGGTTCTGTTAGATTGAAATTTTTTTTACAATATTATGAAACAGAAAGAGCGTCAATTAAAGAACCTGGATAATAGAGACAAAAATGCTTAATTGCTAATCCAACTCAACTGTGAAGTAATGCTGCGCGGCAATTTCCGTAGTATAGGGAGTTTGGTGGGTACATCGGATGAATCGGGACTGGTCTTCCGATGGTACTTAATGCATGCCCCCCAAAAAATGTACAATATATTGATAAATCATGTTCTGCTGTGTTAAATACAAGATTCTTTTTGATATTTAGTGCAAGTACTGTACTTTATTTTGTAGGCCTATTATTATTTCTTGACCCCATTTGAATACAATTAATTTGTATATTGATGATATTTGCTACATTTATTATTATATATTATGTTTGATAACCCAAAAGATTTTTATTTCGAACCCCCACCTGGGCCAAATAGATCAGATTATCTAAATTCCACTTTATTTTATAAACTAGCCGTGTTGTGGTTATTTTTATTCCGTGTCCTAAACAAATTGTAGCTGCATCTTGATGTCGATTGGGGCCCCTACAGTCAGACATACATATTACTTACTCAACCTTATAACACTTAAGCGATGTATACTTTATTGCTCATTTAAACACATCATTTGTCATTTACATTAAAATATTTATTTCAATTAGTACACCATTACTTAAAATGGAATAAACTTATTTAGTACAATTAAATAAAATCGTGTCACTTTGTTTTAGTTTTTGTTGTAGTTTACTGTTAGAATTTTTCTTCACCTGTGTTTTGTTTTATTTTGTACCAAAGTTTATATTTATTCATTAATTTTAAGTTTGTGCTGGTGGTTTCTGTAAACTTTATTCTTGTTAACTAATTTTAAGATTTTAAATAATTTTCTATATTTTAGGAGCAATATTTTATGTTCATGAAGCTCAGGCGATGATAACCCCAAAGGTTTTTCACCTAACTCTACTTGCTATAAGACCCGTATTATATTTGTATGCATAAGTTTTAATATACTTACGCCATCTGTGACTTATTTGTTATTTCCTTTACGCGTTCAAAACTTATGTTCCATCATCAGAATCTTTGCTCAATAAAGGTTAAACACACTAAAAACAGAAACATTACACAACATACTTGATGTTGCGAAACAATTTTACAGGTTCGCACCTCGGCGTTTGAAGGAAGACTGAGGAACGATTGTTTAACCGTGCTTTCTATCTCCGTTATCTTGTATTCTCATCGTTGTGTCGTACAAAGAATTTTAAAGGAAATTAAGATTTTCATTTAACAGTTCATATTTGTTCATCTTATTAAATGCTTTATATATCTCGAACTCCTCAATTGCCTCTGTGTATTTGCCCTTGTTGCGTATATGTAAAAGTATACAATTTGTTTCAAAATTGACATCTTTGTGATTACTGTTCATTAGGTGTCGTGCATAGTTAGATTTTATATTGCTGATGTTCCTATTGGGTAAATGTTCCTTGAAACGTTTTTTACCTGTCTACCCGTTAGTCCTATATAAAACAATCCCAATCATCACTAGTTATTTTATATACTCCTGCTCTAAGTTTTGAAACAAGTAAAGGAAAGCAAATAAGTCATAGATGGAGTAAGTATATATATTATTTATTTTTTGTCAAATTAACTAGTGGTCTTATTGGTATATTATTTTTATGTAATTTGGGTAATGCTCCGAGTTTGGGTGCTGTAGGTTTTATCATTTTAAGTTGCCTTGCATCTGATTTGTTTATAATGTGTTTGCATTGGTTTATGCTATCCTTTACATTTTTGTTGAATCTAGCCGTTGGGTCAGTTTTAAGTTTGGCTATGTCATTGGATTTAAAAATTCTTCTGCTTTGTCTATGTAATCTTGATTTTTCATGATAACTAGGGAATTTCCTTTGTCTGCTTTGGTGATTATCTGTGAAGATGCATCTTGTAATGTTTTGGTAATCCCTGGGTAAAAATTTAATGGCTTCTTCTACATTAATCAGTGCAGATCAAAGGTTGCTGTTATTGGGTTGTGTGTTATGCTTTAATCCTTTGTTAAGTAGATTGGTTTCTTGTTCTGTAAATACAGTTTCAAAAAGGTTAATGGTGCGTGGAAAGAACTTGTGGTTTTTGTGTACAATCTTATCTGTTTGTTTGTTGGCTAACAATGACCTTATTTTATTTGCCAGAGTTGTTTGTTTATTATTTATTTTCTTAGTCATTTGTCTTTGAACTTCTTCAAAAAATCTGTCCAACTCAATTGGGTGTAAATATTTCGCTAAGTCAGAATGATAATTGTATAATTCCTGTATGAGTTTCTCTTTTTTTGAGTATAATTGTCTTATCTCTTCCATGTTGTTTCAGCTATTGATTTGGCTATAATTGCTGCTTTGGAACTGCTCCTCACCCTTACATTAATGTATTGAGGAATTATTTTGTTTTTCAAGAAATCTTTGTTAAATTTGATATTTAGAGTTGTCTTTATCTTTATCTTTCCAAATCAGTCTTGGAGGAAGTACACCAGAATGAGGTACCTCTCAAGTGTAGCAAAGTTGAACAAATTTATTTATTTATGTGACGTGTACGAAAATATGTGTTACCGTAAGTGTTGTGTATATATAAGTGTTTGAGTGGACATAGATAGCTGGCCTGATGATGCTGCCTGTGGCAGTGAAACATGTAGGCACATAAAAGGTAAAGTACAAATACAGACTACATTTGACAGTAAATAAATAATATATATAAAATATATGTAGTTCTAAGGCTATCAACAATGAATAGGAGTAAGTATATTAAAACTTATATATTCAATTGTTGACTTGGAAGTTAAACTTAAAAATGAGTTTTAAATTATATTTTCATATTTACAAATAATATGCATTTTTCAGAAACTCAATAAAAAAAATCAATTTGTCAGAAGCAAAATAAATCATGGTCAATGTGCATAGATGTAGATTTCCCTCAGTAGGATGAGCGAAGTTTACAAAAAATACAGTGTATAGTTACAAATTGTAAGTTACAATATATATAAGTTAATATAAAGTGACAAATTTTATAGTTAAATAAAAAGTAACTTACAAAATCTACAAAGGCATCTGCAATTAGATTTCCTAAATTACATTCATGTAATTTGCATGCCATGTTTTCCGTGTCCAAAAATACTTTAGTAGTGCCAACCTTTTGATGGATAATTGGATATAATTTTTCTTTCCACCTCAATAACGCAGCAGTAATATTTGCATCTGGAATAGATGCTAAAGTTAACCACACAGAAATAATGTTTTTGATATTTTTACTTTATTTACAAATGTTACATAATATGGTAACTCTAAATACGTAGCTAATAATTAATATTACTATAGAATATATTTAACAGTAAAGTGTGTCAACGAAATTATCTTGTTTGATTTGTTAGATTTTTCACTATACCTTAGAGCTTAGTTTAGACTAAAATTATAATTCATAAAATCTACTAAATAAATAAATATTGAGCTTGACTTGTGAGAAGGTATACTTGATAGAATAAACTTTGAACACAAAATCTCACAACTAATATGTTTATTAACTCAAACACGTTTCAACGACAAAGTCGCTATCTTCAGTGATACACGAGCTACAATAGTCAAACTATAACTCCAATAGTGCAGGGTTAATGAAGCAAACAATCCATTCCTCGGCTGGCTCGAACTTACAACTAAGCTACAAGAAAGCAAGCAAGTCCACCTTGTACAGTTACTAACAGACTGATTTATGCTTGAACATTTAGCCTCAAGCAGACCCCCCCTCTTTAATTATAAACTGTGACTTCAACTGTTGTTTAGGTATGTCCACACGCATGCACTTTCCCTTTCATCTTCAACTTGCGCTTCATCTTTCCTTTCAACTTGCCTTTAGCGCATGCCTCTAGAGGCATTCAATTTGTTGTCCACACTTGTTCAACAGTTCATTCCTCCAAGATGGGAAAAGCTGGACGCGTGTTACTTCGGCTCGCATTAAAGTACCGAAGTATTGAAATCTTGCGAAAATTCTAAAAAATTTACTCTCACATTTCATGACTTTTCTCAACGTTTTCGAGGTCTCTGAACACGATAAAGCAATACAAAAATTTATGTCTGTGTATCTGTCTGTCTATGGACACAATATATGCACTCACAGACGTCGTAGAAAACTTCTAGAGGTGCCAAAATCTTCGTAATTTTATTGCGGAGTGTTGAAAAGTTTTTGAGCTTTATAGCATGACATCAACGTGGCAAAAAGTCACATTTTTTAGTATTAAAAAAAAACACGAACCGAAGTCTCAAAAAAGTGTTCCATCTTTTCATCTTGTTTGCTTATTGCGATTAGTTCTGCTTTCATTGTGATTTCTCGGAGTAACAGGAGAAAAAAAACGTCGACGAACGATCTGGACAAAAAATTTTTGAGAAAAAGGAATGAAGAATTATTAATGGAACTTCACGTAGATAATGGTTTGTTCAGGAATTTTTACTAGAATGTCGGAGGGAAACTTTCATGAACTGTTGACCATGATTAGGCCGGAAATTTTAAAAAAACACTCCCTTCCAAAATTCTGTCTCTTGAAATCAGGCTGGCGATTACGTTACGGTAGCTGGCTACCGGAGATTTTCTAACATATCTATTTAAAGTGTCAAAGCAATGCATTAAAGCGTCCGCAATAAACAGTAGCGATTTATACACAAACCACGGTGATTCGTACACATTTTCCGCGGCAGAACCCGTTTTCCCCTTTTCACTTTTGTTCTTTGGAAAAATATGACCGCAAGCTTTTTATTTTAGTTTTCACTTTTTCTAAGGTTAACTGGTGCTTGACGGCCAACAACTTAAGATTATCGCATCTAACAATTTTGTTTGAGTAACCAGAGTGATTGACGTCCCACAACGCCGGTAATAGTCTGTACTCTTCAATAAAATTTGAAATTGCTTCTGAAGACTGCGACATTATGACTAGTTTAAACGAAAAGATGAACGGAATGAGGCAAGAAAATCCAAAGGTGTTGGATTCACATTCAATAAGGCCTGCGCTATCGAATTCTGAGGATTTTACGGGGGAAGAGGCATGCGTCTACGCTTGCCACACGTTCCCTTCACCGTGTGTCATGTTGAAGATGAAAGGGAAAGGGAAAGCGCACGAGTGTGGACATAGCTTTTGTGTGCAAGTCATTATTTAGTACAATCACTATCAACATAGATCCAGAATTACTTTACTATAATTATTAAGGTGGAGGGTACTTGTTACAAATATCATCTTCTATACCTTGGTTATATGCGCTGTTGAGGAGGATCGGCGATCCATGATAAGAAGTAACATTTCCTTCATCGTCAATTTCAAGTTCTATGTAGCCCAAGTATTTAGAGTAGGCATAAGCTTGAACTACCGGAACTTTTTTACCTGAGTCTTGTACCACAGTAGTAGGATATGGTCCTACAGGTACTTCTATGTCAGGTGGAGTTCCTGCAAAATCATAGTTGAAACTATCTTAACCCAGTTTAAATGGTGTTGTTTTAGTAATTAGATACACCCTACATAATTGATTGTATTTGTGTTAAAACTTATATTTGATCCTGAGTATAATAAATAAGACTAAGAAAATTAATCACATCAAATTTTTCTATATATTTAATTTCTGCAATAAATCTTTGATAAACAAACATCAACTCCTATAAAAGCGAGTGTATGTCTGTACGTACGTCCATGACCAACAATATAATATAACAGCTGGTTTCACTCGGCGTCTGTAATACTTAAACAAAATCTAGTGTAGATTATTCTTTGGGATTATGTTTACAACTTCAATCAATAATATAATGTCTTGTGAAGTTGATTTCTTTAAATATGAGTTATAGAACTAATGTAGGCTACAATATGTTATAAGATTTGCTTTGAAGTTATATAATGAATATAAATACAGTACAACCATTTAACATCTATATATTCATTTATACAGATTTAATTAAAGAAGAGATACCCATTCATTTAACTTTGAAAACATTCGTACATCTTTGTATAACATATAAACATATTTGATTATTAATTTCTTCATTTTAATATTGATAACTTATAAATCGTTTCATATATCAATATGAAATAAAGAACAATTTAAAGATAATATTTTTATCTTTATTTTGACATACAGTAAAGTCTCGCTGTTCCGAACTAATTGGGACCGAACACTGTTCGGTTTAGCGGGAATTCGGAATAGGCGGATTTCATGAATAATATCAACGTATTCAAAATTCAAAATCTTTTATTGTCATTAAGCACATTTTTTATGGCAATAGACAGTGTCAACATAATTTAACAAAATGAGCAAAATTTGAAGAAAAATTTTCAACACATCACTTTTTTCAAGTGACATCAATATATAACAATAAAATAAAATTACTATAAGAAACAGTCAAAATCAATACAAATATACAACCACAATCAACTACAAAAAGACAACCTATTTTAATGAACATTTAAAAACTTAATGAACTAGTGTCACAAATCAAATACTCCTGGATGGAATAAAAAGCTTTCAGTTTGAGCCAACTACTGACTCTTAATTTAAAATTCCTTAATCCAGTTGTCCAAGCCTCCTCAGGCAATTTATTAAAAAGTTTTATTTTCATACATAGAATACTGTTGTCAGTTTTTTTAAGTCTTACATGCATTGCATCTATACAATATTTCCTTCTAGTATTGTAACTATGAATATTTTGCCTGAAAGTACAGTTCTTTAAATTCGCCTTAACATCTAGTAAACAATAATATATATATAAACTGGGTAGTGTCATTATTTTAAATTCTTTAAATATGGGTAAACAACTATCTCTTTCTGCCATATTCTTTATAGTTCTTAAGATTCTTTTTTGCCACACAAAAACTTTCTTAGAACCACTGCTGTTACCCCATAGTGTTATACCATAGGTCAAATGTGAATGGCAAAATGCATAATACACATTAATCAGTATGTCCATACTGACACAAGCTTTCAATTTGCGCATCAAATAGGTAACTCTAGACAATTTGCTACATAGAGTTGTTACATGATGCTCCCAATTTAACTGACAATCCAAATGCATACCTAACAATTTTACAGTTTTGGCAGTGGAATCTTTACTTAAACTGTTCAGTGAAAATACAAGTTTTTCAGTTTTACTTTGGTTTACAACAAGAGAGTTTGCTTTGAACCAATGCAAAGCTTTTCCTAATGCTTTGTCCTGTTCTAACTTTAAGAGCTCAACACTATTACCACAGTTTAAAAACGTGGTGTCATCTGCATACAAAATAGTCTTACAGGACATATTAATGGAAAAGTCATTTACAGCCACAATAAAAAGGAAAGGACCTAGAACTGATCCCTGTGGTACCCCAATTTTTACAGTTTCAAAATTAGACTTATCCTGGCCTTGAACAACCATTTGCTGTCTATTACTGAGATAAGATTGAAACAAATCTAGTTCAATGTCTCTAACTCCATAAGAATACAGTTTTTCCAGAAGTAATTTATGGGGAATACTGTCGAAAGCTTTTGATAAGTCGACTAGTGTAGCTGAAGTATATTCTCTATTTTCAAAACTTAATAAAACATGTTCTACAACAGCTTCAACAGCTTTAGTGGTGTTTAACCCAGGAAGGAAACCAAATTGTTCTCTACACAACAGTTTACTTTTAATGAAAAACCCATATAACTGGTCCTTTATACAATGCTCGAAAACCTTACTTAAAATTGGTACTAAGGATATTGGTCTATAGCTTGAGGGACATAATTTATTCCCTTTTTTATAGATTGGTACAGTTTTTGTAATTTTTAAAGAATTTGGAAATGTACCCGCCTTCAATGCCACATTAAAAAGAAAGGTCAGTGGTTCTACAATAAAATTAATGATCTCCTTAACTATTTTGTTGGATAGACCATAAAAATCTTCACTTTGTGAAGTACTTAATTCTGACACACATTTTAAAACATCTTTTACACTAATACTCTTCCACTCAAAAATTATTTCTTCTGCCCCATTATATATTGAAAACAAATTATCCAACAACTTCATAGCAGCGCTGTAATCATCTGGCTTATGGCTATTATTTGGCTGCATCGTTGCATTAATAAAGTACTTATTAAATACATTAGAATCAATAACCTTCTCGTGGATTTTAGAACCAACATTAGTTTCAGATTTTACAATTTCCCATGCAGCTTTACATTTATTGTGTGCCTTGCCAATATTAGCTCTCATTAGCATAATCTTTTCCCGCTTTATTTTACCTCTGTACCACTTTCTAGCAGCAATGTACTTACTTCTATCTTTTATTTCACTTGCTGTACCCACACTCCTTTTTGACTTGTCATACAACAAAACTACAAAGTCTCTAAACTGCTTTAATTGAGGAGTGAACCATTTTAACTTTGGTTTCTTAGAACAGTCAACTTTAAATTCCTTAATTCTGCAGTGTTCATTAAACAAACTTGTCAATACAGAAATAAAATAATCAAAACCATCATCAATGCTAAAAAATAGAATTAGTTTAGACCAGTCAATTTGAGCCAAATCATTCTTAAAATTTTCAATAGAGGTAGGAGTCATCATTCTTATCTTTTTATGTGTTTTATATCTACCATTGTTTTTTAAGTTCAACTTTTTAAAACTAGACAACACCCCAGCATGATCGGACAAGAGTGGCTGTACCACTTGACAATCCACATTTTCTCTACTAACATTAGTACCTATATTGTCCAAACAAGCCTCACCCCTGGTGCTCTCTTCGTTCAACCAATATAAATTATGAGAACGTAATACATTTTTTAAAGAGTCAGTACTAAAACATTTTCTATTAAAATTCACATTAAAGTCAGATGAGATTACCATTTTACAATGTTTATATTTTTTTCCCAAGAAATGTATAAGCTCATCAAACTGCAGTAAAAATCTGCTTAAATCAGAATCCGGAGTTCGGTAAACAGTTGCAACAATCAAACCAATGTGAGACAAAAATACAGCAGAGACAAAAATATTGACTTGTTAAGGGGACATCTGCTAGAGTCAGTTCTATATACAGCGTTGATCGGCTCGGAAAATAACGAGGAGGAGGTGAACACTCAAATTGAACTCATGTCACACGTAGACGCGGCAAATGTTCTTGACCTCGCCTTAGTGTAGGTTTACACCATCCGTTTTTTCCTTCCGTTGCATTACGATTATGTTTTCTTACAAAACGGAAGGGAAGGGATAAGTTGTTCGAACTGTCCGTTTTGTCATCGGGCAGTATGTCCGTTAGTACCACATCTTCTTGAAAAAAGTTTGAGAAAAAAATAAAAATCGTTCAAGATAACGAAAATGGAGGAGAAAAACGGATGAATGCAACTGGCAGGTGGGAACAACACTACTAGTGCCTAACTGTACCGTTGTATCTAATCCTTCTTTCTTTCTGAAGGACCCGGTATCATTTTCACCAGACGCTTCTTGCGGTAGCTTCCTTTCCGCAAAACGGATGGAAAACGTGAAGGAAAAAACCAGCTTTCATTCCAAATTGGTTTCAGGCGTTTTCATCTAACTTATGTCTCTATTTAATTTATTTTTATAACAATAAATTTACGTTTTTTCACGAACGTCTTTTTAATTTCTCCTGTTTAAAAACATCGTTTTTTTCTTAACTCTGTTCGGAATAGCGGGACTCTACTGTATAGGCTAATAATGTATATAAATACAAATAGGCCTACAGTTTTATAACTGTACACATTTACCAAGTTAAAAATTCCATCAGCATAGTTAGGCAGGTCGTGATAAAGTTTGTTGTTTTTAAATAGTTTTTCTTTTTAATGATGTATTTCTGATGTGTATCTAATTAATCCTGCTGTGATTTATCAGGGGCTTACTAGTATGATGCAAATTTAGAAATGTCCTCAATGTTGAGGACGGTTTAACTTACCACATCAAACTAAATATAATTAAATTCATATTTTTATACAAAATGGCAAAACTTTATTTAATTACAAATGGTTAGAGATATGACCATTGAGTGCAAACAAATTATTTTATTTGCTATTAGGCCTACTTTATAATGGCCTAAAATAAAGTAACAAGGTTATTGTACTACAGTTTATTATTTTAATGCCTTAATTAACATAATTTTAAATAAAGTGTTTGAAACACAACTTGCCATTTTAATGCCTACAGAAATTAACAAAATATTAATACTATACAATATTTTGTATAATTTCAAATAATTAACTTAAATGTAAAAAAGTACTTAATGTTTTTTTAAATGTATGAAATACCATTAGAACATACAGCATCACATCAGTGGTCGCGCAAAATACAATAATAGTCTATTGGTATTAACAACAGGATATGGGGAGAAAGTCGACGACTACTCAAGGTCCGGTGTGTTATGTACCTGGAGTTGCAGGAAAAATACTTGTGAAGTACAATAGTAATTCGCTCGACCACTCCAGTGTAACGAAAAACTCTTTAACTTGATTACAAAAAGTTCTAAAGGCAAACTTCTAACTTTTTGGACTGTTGAATCGGTCATACCTATGACTTTAAAATCCATCCAAATATAAATATATTTTTTTATGCGTATTGCAAAGTGCCTCAGCTACTATGAAAGTGTTATATTTTATCTTTTTTGTATAAAATTACTAAATTAAATTTTCCAAACGTTGTTTGGAATATTTTTTAAATTACCTGTGTAAAGGAAAGAATGTGAGTGACCGCCTACTACAAGATCTAACTCTGGCACTTCCTTTGCAATTTGTTGATCAACAGCATATCCAGAGTGGCCAAGAGCTATTAAAACAGTAACTCCTTCATTGGTTAGACGATTAGCTTCTGCTTGAATACTCGGTATCTCATCTAAAATTTGTACATTTCCTGTACTGGAAAGAATCTGCAACATGTTGTAGAATATATTTTGTTTACTTTGTTTTAAAATTTAACACTAGGATTATTTTGGGAATAAAATAAAGATGCTAGCTTCTTAGTTTGAAAACAGAAAAAGAAACTTCAGATTTTTTAAAGTAAATTGTATTTCGAGTATTTAGGCTAGCTGATGTTCTTTTTAAAAAACAGGAATGATAGATATTTTTAATGGTTCTTCAGGGCGCTACTATTTATTTTTTATTTATTTCAGACATTTGTGTTAATGTACTGTTTATAGTTTGTTTCAAGATTGTACACACTTTGCAGTTTAACCCTTTGCGCTCGGATGGCCAGTCCTGCTGGCCATACGATATTCTCAGTTAGGTCTGAATATATATCAAATTAGACATCCTCACAGCTCGGATGGTCAGCCTGATACTGTTGTCAGCTCTGCCGCCAACTTGACCTTGCAGCGTCAACAGCTCTGAATTATTTTTCACTACAATCTGAAATGTTGTTAGTGGGTATTTATTTCTTGTTTAACAAAATCATGGGCTTTTAGTAACTCTTTTATTTTACCATACAAAAAAGTAGATAGGTATATTATATTGTTATTGGTGAATTTTTGGTTTAGCTGTAAATAAAAAGTAATAATATATTTTAATGAATAAAATAAACCATTGTATACAACTTATCTAACAAAAATTTTGGTAATTTAAAATACAATCAAGTACTTGCTAACAAAACACACTTAAAAGCAATAATAAACTAATTAACTTTAGTTCTAATAAATTACTTCATAATTTAAAAACATTAGTCTAGACCACGGCAACGTAAAACTAAACTGCTGGTAAGGTTATTATAATGTAACGAATATTGCTAAGTTTTGATACAACACAGACCAGAAAAAAAGCGGGAATTAATTAGTTTAAGATTTGGACTCTAGATTTCAGCACAATAAAGACAAAATAAAACTACTAAAAATAAATGAATGCAGATCATTTGTGTGGCCAGTCCTGCTGGCCATCCGATCTGAGAGGAACGTAACTTGCACCAACAATTAATTCATACTTGACAAAGAAATGACTGTGGCCAGCACTACTGGCCATCCGAGCCCAGAGGACTTATATTAAAAATCCTACCAGAGAGCAAAGGGTTAATACAATGAGTCAAAGATAGGATAGGCCCTACAAATTAATAATGTAATAAAGTAACCTGAAATGTAGAAAAACAAGTCATGATTCTTCATCAGGACAATGCCCCCGGCCCCATTGCATTGTCTTCCATTGATTCCAGATATGTTTAGAAAAGAGCAAAATACAACTAAAGACCATCTTCGAGTTATTCTAGCACATTGTAGTTACATTTAATGTCCACACGATTGGAGTGCGAGTCCTCAAAAGACTTGACATGCTCAAGGTCAAAGATAGACTGCTACAAACAACAAGCTAACCCAGCCAAATTGTCCACTGGGGGGGGGGGGGGGAAGTGTTATGCTGCTGTGCTCTTTGTTATGTTATGTTCATGGCTGGCACAAAAAATACAAAAGTGCGGACTGACAGTCCACGTTGGGTTCACTGGGTTAAATCGAACATTTCTGTTTTTCATCTAGAATGGGTTTAAATAGATTGACTTATTGTCTAAATTTTATATAAAATATGTAAATCTTACCATTGTTTCCGGTGTAATATAACCAATGATGCCTATCCTTGTTCCATTAACTTCTAATATTGTAGATCTGGGAAGTTTTCCTGGTGCGATCCCTTCTACATTTGAAAGGTTGAGGTTACATGCAACAGTAGGTGTTGTTAGATTGTTTATGTAAGGGAAGAGACCAGAAGTTCCATCATCAAATTCATGGTTTCCTAAGGACTATAAAGCGGGTTTGACAATTTTTATATTTTTTTATATTATTAATTTATCACGTAAGTATTTTATACATACATTTCAACATATTTATCATTGTATGAATGTATTAAGTTATGGTCTAGTTTTTGGGGGAAATTCTGGAAGAAGTTATCCATTTTTAAACTTCAGAAAAGAGTGGTTAGAGTAAAACTAAGAGATTCCTGCAAACAGATATTTAAAAAAAGAAATAATAATTCCTCTCCCATCATTTTGCAAGTACCTATGTGATTATCTTTTTGTTGAAATAAATAGTGATATTTTCACATATAACAGAGATACTTGTGAATACAGTACAATACTAGAAATAACAATAGTGTTTTTGTAAATCTCTGAGAACCAAAATGACATGTCAAAATGTTTTATCACAATGGAGCAAAATTATATAATAACCTACCTCTTAGCTATCCAAATTTAAAATTAAGATTTTTTTCTGGAAAAGTCTTACTATCCTATTGTAGATTTTTTATTTTCCAATTCAACATTTTGAATTGTAACAGTGTACCTACTATTAGAACTCTAAAAATATTGTACAATTATATTTATTATATTCTAATGTAAATAATTATTGTTAGGCTTGTAATTATTAATAACCACAACATTTTTAATAAATATAACGTTGTTAATATAACCACTTATTATTAAATTGACGTTGCTGTTTTGATGATTCTGTTTTGTACACAAAACTCTCACAAATGTCTCACAGTCTGTTTGAGTATAGTTCAAGAACGGCTGATTTCCTTTTCATGCCTTTATTGTTTATTATTTTATCAGGCTTTGGTCAATATTTAATTGAAATTGGGAATGCAGTTCAAAATTATATTTTTCTATAGGGTTAATATAAAATTTACATATTTTATGTAATTTCTTAAACCTGGTGGCTTGATGATGACAGGTTTGGTGAGTGAAAAAGTTTATGAATAATTTGAATAATGTACTCAATTAACTAGAATATAAATCTTTGTTTTTGGTGCAGTAGTTCATATTTTGCTGAAAATTACAAAATTTAGATTTTTGTAATTTGTGGCTAATTTTCTTATAACTTTTGCCAAAGTTAGAATAGGACAATTTTAAACACATTACAAGTAGTAATTTTTAAAATCTGAATTTTTATTTTACATTCAAACATTTCAACTAATTTTCAGATATCTAAACTTTATTCACTCTCTAAAAGATTTCATAAAAACTAACAACTAGCAAATAAAAACATTAACTGTCAATATAAATGTTGAGTGTTACAGTCTATTGTAGGTATTTGAATTTGCACTATAAGCAAATAGTGTCTTTTTTAGAAGAGGGCCGCCACTCATAAAACATTTTATATAGAGTCAGGGTAATGAAACTGTTAACTAGTAAGTATATATATTGAAGTAAAATAACACATATTACAATTGTACTTTTGTCTATATGTATAAAAGCGAAATACCACTCACTCACTCACTCATCACGATTTCTCAAAAACTACCGAACGGATTGAAATGAAATTTGGTATGTAGCTTCCTCTAGGGCCATCGAGGTGCTCACTAAGAAAGGGTTTGAAAAAATTCGAAAATTTAGGGGGGGTTTGGGGGGATCAAAGTTATTAAATCACGATTTCTTCAAAACTACCGAATGGATTGGAATGAAATTTGGTATGTAGCTTCCTCTAGGGCATAGGTGCTCATTAAGAAAAGGTATGAAAAATTTCGAAATTTTAGGAGGGGTTTGGGGGGATCAAATTTACTAAAATCATAATTTTAGATCTTTTATTATTATGACAATAGTGCTTTTATTATTTAAGATCTATATATATATAAGCCAAATACCACTCGCTGACTGAACACTTAAAAAGAATACAATTACGTTAAAAAGACTGAAAATACCAACCACCACGGGCAAAGCCGTACGGGTCAGCTAGTAAACATATATAATTTAGCCATCAATTAAGTTATTTTATATTACTGAAATGCCCGCATTAAAAAAAATAGCCTGAAGTTCTAACTTATAGTCTTTAGTCACAGTATGTTTACCTACATTCAACATTAATGGCGGTCCTCTTCTAAATAAGACCCAGCAAAGAAAATTAAAAAAACTTATCACTCTCTTACCACTACATCGAATTCCATTAAGTTCATTATATCGGCTATTACATTCCATTTGTAAATGGTATAGTATGGAGTTCCTTGGAATGTGTCTCCTGCGTTGAGAAATATTGAAAACCTGTTGTTATCCGTCCCCTTCATTTTTAAAGATGTAACAGCTGAACGGATCTTTGCAAACCCACCATAACAAGTAGTGCTATTATCATCAGGACATTTTCCTGACTTAGCACTTGTCTGTTCGAAATGAGAGTGCATGTCATTAGTGTGCAAAACTGTTAATTTCAAGCTATCGATCTGGTAAACACAGCATGATAATACTGTGATAAAAATATAGAATAACATTTCAATTCGGTTTAAACTTTCACTATAACTCCATTTAAAATGTAGTCTACAAGAAATATCTAGCTTTATAACTGTGATGAATTTTAATTATCATACAAAACTTACTACTTGAGATAACTCTTATCCGTATCCGCCAACATACTAAAAGAACCGTTTTAATTGCAGACTAATCCACTTGAAACTTACTTTTTTTATTACGGTCTATGTTGCTGTTGTTATTATTTTCTTGTTAAAGATAAAATTCAGGTAACCAATTTTAACTTTGAATCTCACAATAAAAATTATTTTTGTTAGGATAACACAATTCAGTAGCTATATTAAATATTAAAAAAAAGTAATACCTATTTAAAATATGTTCTATACATAAATGGTAGGTAGTAACCAGACTTGGGATTAACGATGAAAAAAATTAACGATTAAAATTAATCGTTAAAAATATGGGTAACTTTGAACTTAATCGTTACTTTTAAAACTGATTAACTTTTAACTCTTAATCGTTAAAATATTGGTTAACGATTAAAACTAACTTCAGTTAATTTGGCGGACGCCCGGAAAGATTCGTCACAATGGAAATGCCGGCAAGGTGGGTGGGCCTGGCGAGACAACATTCAATATTCCTTAGTTTAGGTTATTGCCATTGCTTATTGGCCGACCGGAAGGGATGGGGTGTCTAAAGAAAGATAGAACTAACGGTAAAGAGTACCTAAAGGTAACGTAAACAAACAAAACAACTCCGTCAACACGCCCATCAGCGTCATTCAATGATAGCCCTCGGGTATACACTTGGCGTTACAGTTGGATAGTTTTGTTAATTTTGTATAAGTTTTTTAGTTGTTTTATTTGCCCTGTTGTAGTGATTCACAATTTAGATTTTATTTAGTGAGTTAGTGATTTTTAAAAGTGAGTTAGGTCTAGTGTAGAAGTATTTAAATTTTTTACTTTTTTATTTTAATTTTATTGTGTCTTTATTGTGGCCAGGCATTTCAAACTTTTATGAACAAATAACAAGGGAGGGAAATAGTTTAACATTTAAATGCGTATTGTGTTTACCAAAATTTAAAACAATAAAGGCTTCAGCAACTTTTGCCTCCAATTTAAGAACCAATTAAAGGTAAGTTGTGCTTTAGCCATTTTAGGTTATTGTCTATCGAATTTTTGTCGTCTATTATTGAGATTTGTATTTTATTATAGGGCATACATTCAAGGGCGTTTGCATATATTATAGGGCGTTTCTACCTGCCAACTATTACGGTTTATCCGTAAGATTTACGGAATCCGTTGATGTTTTACGGTCTTACGGATACTCGTTACTTTCAGCGGTTATTTTTGTTAAAAGAATATTTAATTTATTTTACATAAAAAACAAATGTTCTTTATGTTATTTATTAAATTTACTCAATTTGAGTTACTATCGACATTATTAAAACTTTTTATTTGGTTTACAACGTCTTTTGCATATTAGACGCACGGAATCTGTGAGAACGTGAGAGTGAGAAGTGATACGAAAAAAACATCCCTTTTTATAATGCGCATGCGTTAAGAGCAGTGATGTATCATAGATACGCAGTAAGCATTAAGACATTAGGTCAAGACCGTCTCCATTCTGCATAGACGTCTTGATTCTAAGTTTTGCTTTGTTGGCATAATTATTTTAGTATAATAATTCTATTTATTTTAGTTAGGGTAAAACCTTTTGAACATTTTTGGGATTAAAAGTTATCCGCGATTTATTTTTTTTTTGTGGGAGTCCCGACGAAGTGCCTTTCTTTGACTTGTTATTCATTCCCGCAAATAGCGACATTTAATTTCCACTTTATCCGAATTTTACAAGTGTCATTTAAATAACCTTTTCGCGGACCTAGCGGTTGTAATTAAAATTTAAATTTAATTTTAACGCCGGTATTTGATAGAAACAAGAACAAAATATTGTTCTCGGGAGTATAGGGTTTTTCGCGGACATACGCTAAATAAATACGCTATATTAAATTGCGTTTTATGAAATTAGAGCTAATAATATTCGGACTTCGTATTCTTTTTTTCTGACATTTGTCATTGTATGCTATGTAAAATAATATTTCAATAATTTTAAGTTCATACAATTTTTATAAATTGTATTCGGGCATCGACCTTTTCGCGGACATAAGTCTGTTGTATATTAAATTTCGTTTTAATACCGGCGTTTTATAAAATTAGCGTTAATAATATTCGTACATTCGTCATTGTAATAGTATTTCAACAATGATAGTTCATAAAATTGGCACACATTTTATTCGGGCATCGATTTTTCGGGGACATACACTGTTTTATATTAAATTGCGTTTTAATACCGTCGTTTTATAAAATTAAGCTCTAATAATATAAGGACATCGTATTCTTTTGTTGACTTTCGTCATTGTATTTTAAATAATATTTCAACAACGATAGTTCATAAAATTGGCACAAATTGTATTCGGGCATCTGTTTCAATCCTTTGTGGCTGATTCTTAAAGCTATCTAACTTTTTAAGTTTATTTATTTAGGACATTGCCACTTTAGAAATTAACAATGTCATTGGTCCAGCAGCATGTCGAAATGATTCAATATTCATAGACATAGACTAAACAGCTTTCTTTTTATCCAATTGTAAAAATAATCATAATAGGCCTATGTAGCCTAGATATTTTTGGCTCGCACAAATAGTTTTTAGCAAACAAATTATATATTTTAATAAATATGCATATAAAGTTAACTGACATTTTTAATACTCCCATAATAAACATTCCCATATTATTTATAATTTCTTACAACAAGACAAGGATATTAACTGCTGCATGACCATTCAAAAAAGAGCAATAGGCTATTCTATTTTGGATCTTAAAACTTCGTTTCATTCAGTTTATACTTTTTGTAGCCTTTAACTTTTAAATGTAAGATTTTTACAGTAAACTAACAACAAATTAATGTTCCACCCTAGCAATTTAACCAAAGTAGCAAGAAGTCCTAAGTTCTTAGTTGACATTATTTCTTAAAATTGAACTTTTATAGGGGCCTACTACTCACAAAAATTATATCGCCTATATGTGGCTTTATTTACTTTCTATATTCAATTGTACTAATAATGTTCATGAATAGGGATCTGAACATATGAAATGTGTAATTAATTTACTAGCCTATTTAAAATGATATTGCCAACCATTGACAACCCAAGAACATTTTTTTATACATAGAGGAAAGTTGGTTTGTGTAGTTAGTTATGGGTTATTTGAAAAATGTTTCTTTTTTGTCTGTATTAAGTTCTTTCAGATGGGTTTTTTAAAATAGTATAGTGTGTATATATTTGAAAATAATATTTTATTCATACTCATTTATTTAAAAAGCAGCTAGAATAATATTAAGTTTGTATACATTTTACTCTAGCCTTTGTGTATCACTCTAAAACTTTTTAAAAATTTGTAGGCCTATTAATGCATGTTTTTAAAAAGGTTAGTTGAATTGACATAATTATTGCCGAAAGAGTTATTCCATTAAATGAAATTACTACTTCTTAAGTGATCCTAATTTTTAGTTGGGCCATTAACTAACTGTCTCTGAATTAATCTGATATTAGGTTATAATGGCTATATACAGGGTTGTGTCTTAAAAAAGGGTCAAAATTACTTGCGTGTAGTTTTTACTGATTCTGATTTTTCAAAGTTGGCAGGTATACGTTTGCAAGCATATTTTCAAAAATTCGCCAAATATAGTAATTCCCTAATTATATACCAATTTGAAAGTGTTCCATAGCTTTTCTGTACAGAAAGGTTCAAAGAATTCATATATGCAAGTAAAAAATTGATAGATGTAAATTTTACAAAGTTATTAGCTCAAGAAACAAAAAATTTTTAGTAATGAAAGGAAAAGGTTCAACTTTAGACCTAGGCCTACATAAAAGTAGTAAACATTTTTTGTATTTTTTTCAAAACGTACAGAAGTTTTGTATAATTTAGTTCTAAAAGGAACTGTATAAAAAATATTTATCAATTTCAAATTTCTTATTTTGAAAACGCCAGTTTTTATGTTCCTACTACAAGACTGCTAACAAAACTAAGATTAGTTTGAATAGTAATTTAAATTTAGGAATATATCCTTTGCCCAAAAATGAAATATTATTATAAGAAAGTGTAGAGAATAAATCAAAGAATTGAACCGTATACTTGTAAATTATTATTTCACAAAAGTATTTTAATTAGCTTTACTTGAATCACAAAATGAGATCAATCAAATTAAACGTCGCGCGTGCTTATTAATAAACCTTATGTCGTGCCGTATTTTAACTTTTAACTTTAATCAGTTAATTTTTTTTAACTTTAACTTTAATCAGTTAATTTTTTCAGGCATTAACTTTAACTTTAATCAGTTATTTTTTTCTGGCATTAACTTTAACTTTAATCAGTTAAATATTTTGGTTAACTTTCCCAAGTCTGCTAGTAAGTCTGGAAACAGGTGGATTTCTCGGCTTCTAACAAAGATAGAAAGATGTTTGACCTCTTATTTTAAAGAAATGTCTATTGTAGAGCCTGGGTTTTAAAATTATTGTAATAACATCAGCTATTTTTCCAATATGGCATCCAAATTTAAAATTTCTTACGGAACCTCTATTTTGTATTACGTTTTCGGATTTTATACATAGTTTATGATTTGCAAGGCTATAGCTTCTTGGGGGTAAGATAAAACAATAACCATCTTTTAAGAAGGGGAAGCCTCTGCCCGTGTAGTTCAGGCATTCTACAGATAAGTTAGTTCAAAATAAATTTAATATGAACCTGTCCCTTTGGCATATGTACAACTTCCACTAGGTTGAAATATTAAACAAGTTTTGTGCACACAGGCTTTTTTCCAACACTAAATGTACAGAAACCTTCCTATGATGTTACATACATTCTTTAGCAGAAAAATATCAATTAATTATTATATCTTAAACAAACAATAAAACTTTTTCTTTAGATTTTTCAACTATGTCTTCTCGTAAACTATACGTATATGCTTGGATTTTGTTTAATGTTTGTATTTTATCTGACTCTTTGACAGTGTTTTTAATGTTTGTCTTAAACTCTTTTTTGTATAATGTTTGTATTTTATCTGACTCTTCAACCACCTGTTTCTTAGAATTGTGGAGAACAAAACAAACGGAAACGCTTTTCATTTTAAGATTACATTCGAATTTAACTAAAAACATGAAACAATTTAGTCCCTAATAAAAGATATTTAACACTTTCACTGCCATGTGCATCAATTTGATACACTCTTAAAACTTGCTAGGGGGCCATGTGTGTTATTTTGATACACCTTAATTTTTCTATGCTAGGCCATGTATTTTTGTGAAGAAACTTCTCACCAGGCCATCATAGTTTTTGTTCAAAAAACCCATTATTGTGCTCAAATACACATAAATACATTGTCAAAATATTAAAAAGTCACAAATATGAGTGATAATTTAGAGTGTATCAACGTGATACACGTGGCCCTCCAAACCAGTACTAATACAAATGAAAAATTGGTGTTCTAATAAATGTGCTCAGTTTGCAATAAAAATGCTTTATTTTATAAAAGTAAAAAAAGAAGTACATGTTACATTATATAAAACTGGTATTTGTAATTGTTTAGCAAAAAAAAAAAAATTAATTTTGTACTACATAAGAAGTAAAAACTACTTCTTAGTACATTCATGTTTGATAAAGAAACAAGAAAGACAC
>JAGFPH010000203.1:139261-152244 GCA_018207615.1 Philaenus spumarius
TTAAAATATATTTCATTTTGATGAATGGTTTAGTTTCTTAGATAGTATTTTTTGATAGTAACATTGTTTTGGTGAGATTTCTACTGATTTCGCGAAATTGTTTTGTTCATTTCTAGTATGACTCGTTTGATTTTTTATCTAATCAAAACAAAATTATTCTAATACCTTCAATATTTAACAGTAAGTTAATAGTCAATTTCACGTTTTTTTAGTGTCGTTTAAAAAATGCTTAAAAGTATTCACAACGGTGTATGGTTGCAAGTTAAATTTAAATTAATATAATCTTTTGCCATCCACTATCTATTAAATATTTTTGTTATCTTACCTTCTACCACAAATTTGCAAACGTTCCTCTAAACGTTTGTAGAAAATTCTACCAAAGTTAAACATCTCGATTTTAAATGATTTATTATAAAAAAATTTAAATGAAGCAAAATATTTAAATATGAATTCTTTAAAAATAATGTAATTTATATTAAACGCAAGAAACAACTGAATCATAAATCGCTTATTTGTTGTTTTTTTTTTTTAATTTTTATATTTTTATTAAATTATGTCAACTGGTTGCATTTAACATTTATAAAACTTATAAAATTTTAAAGATTGCAAAATACCCTAACATTTTTATTTGAGCAATTTTTTCATAACTTGTCTCATATTAATAAAAAATAGCTTAACTTGTATTTATTGTAATAAAAAAGTTAAAATATTAACATTAAATTTAAAAATACAAGAAAAATAATTATTTATAGCTTAAATGCTATAAACATTAATTTTTTGATAGAGAATATTATAAGGATTACAATAACGAAATAAATATGACTCTATCGCTGTTTATCGCTTAGATATTGACAAAATAAAGAAGTCTTTCAAAAGTGAATTTTAAAGCACGAGGGGAAGCAAGTGAGGTAGGGGGGAAGCAAGAGGGGAAGGGGCAGGGACTTTTCAGAAAATATTCCTTATATAATAAGCTAACATCCATGAAAAAATAAGTTTTTCACTAATTCGTTCCGACACAAAACATTTAATTTATCGACTGGTCTATATTCGGCCGCCCGGTCAAAAATTGCTACCTCCCCCCCTCTACTGCGCCAGCCGCACGAAAATAAGCAAACCTTTACATCATTAAATTCACAATTAAATTATCTACAACTTTTATTCGTAGTTTTTTCCTGTAATATGACATCCAAAAAGCCTATATGCAAAAATACAAAGTGTTAGGGTAAAAAATTGTTTTCCACGCATTTACATTTATTTATAAAAAAACTATAGGTTTTTTGTATTTTATAAACTGTAAAAATAAAGAGGACCATTATTGTAGCCTATGTTATAGCAAACACAACAAAAAAACATTCAACTTGATCCGATTATTATTACCCCAGATTTAGGGAGTTTTGCAGTTATTGACATTTTCATTCTTAGAGGGGGGTGGGGTATAGGGGGAAGCTCCAGGGGGATTTTTGGGGACTTTTGTAATGTTCCTCTGGTAGTGGTTTACCGATGGGGAAAAATTCAGCTTTATCCTAATTTTTTTCCTATCAAACCCTTTATTGACAGGGCTATTAATTTGTAATGATTGTGCTGAAAAAAATCAGGAACATAGAAGCGGTCGATGAAGATAAATGAGTGAATAAGGAACAAAATTATTTGTACAAAAACGTATTTCCAAAAAGCTATATTTTTAATGTTATGTTGTAATATTAATTACATTTATACATTAAACATGCATTAATTATTAATATTAATTGTAAACAGACTACCTACGGTACCGGTATACCCATTTATTTCCATTTTAACAATATATGTCATCCATACGAAAAATATCATAATGTATTTAGATTAATTGTACCATCTAATAACAATATCAAAACATATTTTCTCCAAAGTAAAAATGTAGTTATAACTGTAAACGATATGTGATAAACGATATAACATAATATATAATATAAACAAAAGATTTGACAAAGCTATTGTGGCATCATGGTGTTTAATGTTTATCCAAGTCCATCAGTCCATCTATAAGTAGTGTAGAGTCGTAGAGTGGACAAAGAGAAAAAAATTCAAACTTCAATCAAACCTGTTGAGTGTAGGTGGGTAGGTTAGGTCATATTATTATCTCTGGGTTAGGTGTAGCGAGTAGTGTTGATGTTTAGTAAATACTACATAGTAAAAGGTAGAACGTAAAAGGACTATTGACGTGTGAAGACTGTGAAAGTATAATAGCCTACATTCAAATGATTTAAACTTTACCAGGCAGCAAGTGGGAAAGCGCGCTTGGTGTTGGGCCCAACACGCAAGGTTGGGTTAAAGATTGTTTAACCGGTAAGGACAGAATAACAATATACCTAAATGATTATTGTATATAGGCCTAGGCCTAACTTCTATATTACCGATGTCTCTAACGATTTCTGTAAAGTTCTAAAGTAAGTACAACCTCATTTCCTGAAGTGTGTAGCTTTTAATATTTTAAATCTTCTTGTTTAAATTAGCCTAAGTTTATTTCGTAGGTCATAATTGAGTTGAATGTGAAAGAAAATGTACCCAAATCGTTTCTATACAAAGACTATCATTGTCACTTCTCAATCTCATTAGGCTATATTTAATTTGGTAGGCCTAAATAGGCTTTAGACTATCTTGAATGGAAATGAAGTTGACAATGAAGTTAGGTTTTCCATTTCCAATGCATGTCTATTCAAAGAGATTTAACATTTTGTTTGAATCGAAAATGGTAAAATTAACAGGAATTGTAAAAAAAGACAGTTTGTGCTTAAGTTAACATAAGGACACCTTGCAATGCAATTAGATTACTTGGCCTAACCACACTTATTTAACCTTATCATTAAGGTTATAGTGTTTTCACCATGTAATGTTATATGAATTTATGAGACTTTACCAAGATTAACTGAATTTCCACTAGGCCTATGTCATGTGTCTGACACTTGTAAAATGATTTTAAGGTTAAGTTTCAAATTATGGAGGCGTCCACCAGATTCAACTTACGAATCAAATTTTGCTTTGCAAAGAGGGCTGTCTAAAATGAAACTGGGTTGAAATAATTATAGAGTGTAAGTTAAAATATTGTTCGCTATATTATTAAAATTTTCAGAATAATTTCTACAATATGATACAAATTATGAAACATTTAAAGGTTGAAATTTGAGTTTGCCATTCTCAATATTAATTCCTTAACAGCTAGCACAAAATATAATAACTATTCTAAATGCCAACACCATTAATCTTATTTAGAATCTACTCGTCTCTTACAGTGATATCTAAATGAATACCTCTTTAAAATAAAACATTTGTAATTTTACTCATTATTAATATTATTGAAACCTATAAAACATAGTGAATTTTAATTGGATAGTAACGCTTTTATTTGGATTACAATATAATTTTCCGTGCAGTTTCTCAGCTAGAATATTTACAGAATCTACCCAATGGGATCAGGACTGATTCTTATTGCTTTTGAGGTGTCTTGATAAAACCCTCTATCAGCTAATTCTAAATGAAAAATTCCCTACACCAAATACTCGTCTAGGCTACTCGTGTTTGTATATTTCTTCACCCACAAAATAACACTTATTATTTTTATAATATAAACCAGAATTTATGATTTCGTTTGATAATTCTACCAACCCTTGAGATCTGTCTTACATTAATGAGTGGTTTAAAGCTACTTACATAATTTTCCTTTTATTTATTCCTTTCACACTTACACTGAACACTTGTAACAATGATTTATTTATTGATATTATCACTACACTTCACTGATAAAATGGTGGTCACTCTGATGATTCTGTAGATTGGCTAATTTCCACTTATGTACTTTTCTTAGAAAGAGATATTTTTCCATGTGATCCCCATGAATGTTTTTCTCTCCACATCTCCCACCTCTTTATTTCACACATTTTTTATTCTTCTTTGATTGGACAATTTGAAATTTGGATTGTTTTGATTGGCTTTACAGTTTAACATATTTGGCAGTATTTTTCGTGTACCTGCATTCGTTGATCCACACAGAATAACGCATAGTTGTGTATTTGTGTTTTAAGTAATTCAAGCTGGTATATCCGTTATAACTTCCTGTTGAAATAATATCTGTCACAGCTATCTGGCTTGTTCGAAATGAATTTAATCAGATTCCAAACTTAATGTTTAGTCAATAAAGTGAAGTTAATTTGATTGCAAAAGAAAAAATGCTGTATTATATAGATTGTTGTTTGTTTCAAATTAAAACATGTATTTAAATTTACTTCCTTAAACATTATTTACAAAAATATGTACTACCCTACCTTAAAATAATTCAACAAAGAATATTTTACTTTATGAAATTGTTCCGGGTGATAATAATTAAAGTTAAATGAATTATAATAACTTAGTAAAACGATCTATGATGTGTTTCAATACTTATATAAAGATAATAAATGTTTTTTTTTTGTATTTATGCTATTACTAGCTGGCCCGATCCGGCTTTGCACGGATAGACAAATCAAATTTAAATGTATATTAACAAAAAATTTGTTATATCAATAAATATATTACACTATATGTATTTCTTATGGGGATTTTTAGTAACTTCGACCCCCCAAACCTCCCCTAAAATTTTGAAATTTTAAACCCTTTCTTAGCGAGCACCTAGGGTCCTAGAGGAAGCTACATACTAAATTTCATTCCAATCCGTTCGGTGTTTTTTTTAGTAACTTTGACCCCAAAACCCCCTAAAATTTCAAATTTTTTCAACCCTTTTTTATCAACACCTACGGCCCTAGAGGAAGCTACATACCAAATTTCGTTCCAATCCGTTCAGTGGTTTTGGAGAAATCGTGATTTAGTCCCTTTTACCCCCACAAACCCTCCCAAGATTTCAAATTTTTTGAAACCCTTTTTTATCAGCACCTACGGTCTTAGAGGAAGCTACATACCAAAATTCATTCCAATCCGTTTATGGTGGAATTTTTAGTAACTTCACCCCCAAACCCCTCCTAAAATTTTGAATTTTTTTAATACCTTTCTTAGCGAGCACTTAGGGCCCTAGAGAAAGCTACATACCAAATTTCATTCCAATCGGTTCAGTAGTTTTAGAGAAATCGTGATTTAGTAACTTTGACCCCCCAAACCCCCCTAAAATTTAAAATTTTTTGAATACCTTTCTTAGTGAGCACCTATGTCCCTAGAGGAAGCTACATACCAAATTTCATTCCAATCTGTTCAGTAGTTTTAGAGAAATCGTGATTTAGTAACTTTGACCCCCAAACCCCCCCTAAAATTTCAAATTTTTTGAAAACCTTTCTTAGTGAGCACCTATGGCCCTAGAGGAAGCTACATACCAAATTTCGTTCCAATCCGTTTAGTAGTTTTTTAGAAATCGTGATCAGTGAGTCAGTTGATTTGGCTTTTATATATATAGATAAGTACGCTAGTAAATTAATAACTTCTATTTATAACTTCTAAAAGGAAAATAGTGGTTTTTAATTTAAAAAATTTGAGTGCAACAAAAATTTTAAATTCGGTTTTAATAAAATTATCGGAAATTGTAGTTTATGGCATCCCCTACATTTTGAGGCTGTGAGCACCTCTGTCATGAGCTTGGGGGAATAGTTATGAGGGTTAAAAGTCAAAAAACATGTTTTTTTTAAAGAAAAGACGTGTATAACGGAAGACTGGGTAACATTTCTAAGAGACAATAATTGTAAAAATTGTTGCTTACAACAATACCTTTAATTTAAGACCAAAACTTCCTTCTAAATGCTATAAAACTCAAGTAATGTTGAAAAATTTTGCTATTTACCTCATCTGCACCATGCTATATTATAACTACAATCATAATAAGAGTTAATAGTTTTGTTTAAATTAAAATGTTATGCTTGGATGTGTTATGTATATATATTATATATGTAAATGCACAAATTTACATACCCACAAACACATACATATATACGCACGCATGTTTCTTTTATGTCGTAAGACATTACAGAAATTACGTAATGATTATTCTGAAATTGCAGAAAATATGAAACCTCTTCCGAAAAACTCGTTACCATACTCAGCAACCATACTGTAGAAATGTTGGCAACGCCGGTTTGTCACTGGGTGATTTAAAATTTACAAAACTATCCGAATGTTTATTTTAAAGGGTTTTTTTACAATTTGTTCTATTCAATTTTGTTGAATTGTATTTGCTGGATATATTGATTTAATATAGTATTATAGTAATTAAACATTATGATTATATTGCTCACAGTTTATGGCACTTCTGCCAACTGCTATAATTTTGTTATAGCACTGCTATAATATTGTAGTACTAAATTATACGACTTAAATATTCTTCATTCAGTCTCTTTTAGTTTTTCGTATTTATCTTCTGGACTTAGATCCCACAATTAACTTTTCTAAAAATTAAAAACTAGTTGTGTACTTTTGAATTGATTACAATAAATAACAATACCAATGTATGATAATAATATTACAATACGTATCACTAAAATTGTGAATTTTCATAAAAAAATACTAATTAAATAAGGTAACTTTAACAATTTGAATGTTAATATACGATAACTACCTATAAAGTAGAAATTCACAAGGTCAGGGATAAAACAATCTTCTAAATTGCCTTCACTGCAGAATTAGGCTACTTTTGATTGGAAAGCAGGAAGAAGTAAACATTTATTTTTCGGTAAAGGACCTCTTTCTGTTTTGCTAGTTGCTGAACGGAAGTATGAATCATTTGATTTTAGCTGGTCTTGTACAACGATGCTGTATCGAGTCGATGTTAATATCGTAACATTTATAATTATTTTTTTTAAACACTACATTTTTTTAGTTTTAAAATAATTACCATAATGTTGTGTTAAAATATATAGACATTTAAAAAAATTTCTACACAAAGTCAGAAGCTATTTTATTTCTGTTAATTTGATTCACAATATATTTTATTTTAATAAAGTTTGTATCAAAAATATGGATGATATTCAAACAGAAAATTGAAATTGGTGCACATACTAATCTAGAAAACACAATATTACAAACAGTATATATCAAAATATCGAAGCTAATTACTTGTTTGAACTGAGCTGTATAGCGACTTGTTGTTTTGCAAACAGTTTGCAAATGATTTAAAACAAAAACTACATTTTCAATTTAGGATCTGTTTTTGCAGTTTTACCACAATTTAAATAAAAACATTTATGTCCGGCTAGCATTGTATAAATAAAAACTAAGCTCAAATACAACCTCGTATAAACAAACACAACTTACTCGTACTAAGTAACAAACACATACATCTAACTCTTTACTAATTTTATTCTATACACTAAAAGATAACATGCTATATTTAAAAGTTAATAAATACGCTACTGCCATCTTTTGACCATCTCTGGAGGCCTTTGAGTTCTTAACTATGCCAGTGCTGCAGAGTGTACAGTTCTCGTACTGCGTCATTAAATTCTTCGCATGGGACAACTGTATATAAGATATATGGGGTGTTATGTCCTACTACCCCATTTAACTTATTTAAGTAGGAAGTTATCAAATATTGTAAAAATACATTAATTTATGTTATTAATAAAATATTTCATTTAAAAGTTTTTAGTTTTTCGCTGGATAAAATTTACAAAACACCACTCCGCCAAATTGCGGCAGAAGTGCCAAACTGTCAAGAAAATGCTCTAGAATATAATCATTTAATGTGTAATTACTACAATGCCGTATTAAATCAATATATCCAGCAAATATTATTCAACAAAATTGAATAGAACAAATTGTAAAAAACCCTTTAAAATAAACTTACCTCACAGCATGTTAAATATATATGAATTATTATTTCACAAAGTTTTTACACAACATGGTAAAATGATTGCCTTACCAATGCATTGTAGTGTGTTTACCTGCTAAACTAATAGACCTAATAGCTTTAATTTATCACAAAAACAAACTTAATGAAATATCCGTATGGCGGCATACATGTAATAAAACAGCAAACACTAAACTTATGTAGACTGGATAAATTCTAAATGATAAATATTAATGAAACAATATCGGCATAATTTCCAAACAGCAACACTTGATTACATTCCTAAACCTTCCAAGTTTGAACTCACAATTCAACATTCAGTCAGTTACAATATGCTTAGCTTATCTTGGCAGAACTACTGTTTGCTAAAAAAAAGGCCGTTGGCTGTAAAGATGCAAAGTTATCCGCAGGGAGGCTTGTTGTAAACTTACGCTATATGAAATGTGAGACTAGTAAGGAGCTTTGACTGAACTCCTTATTTTTAGACTTGTTAGAACTTCCAAACAGCTGACAGCTAAAAACTTCAAAATGTATAAATTTTTTTGGGATGGCCCATTTTTTCATTTCAAATGTATTTTTAAGAATTAAAAAAAAATTCTTTGGGAAGCACACTCGGATGCCCCTCAAAGTCTATTTCCGAAAGCTTGGGAGCTATTCAACACTGGACAATTTACAACTAGACCACTGCCCCCCTCTTTTGCCCACTTCCTTCTCTAAAACCACTCCTCCCTTACAGGGAGTGACAACCTACCTCCACCGATCCTGTCCACCTGTTTCAATAATCCCATATAAACAAGGAGTCTTGCCAGTTTACCTCAAGACCAATGGTGGAGCAAAATCTTTTTAAAATTTTTTCCCTCAAAAAGTACAAATATCTGGAATGAGATGTACTCAGATGTACACTTCCAGACTGAATTTGATCCAGGGTTGGGAACTGAAAACATACATAAATAAACACTAAGCACCACCAATAAGGCCCCAACAAACATTCATCCACTTGTCTGCTGAACTGTATTATCACAACAACCCTCTAATAATTGTATTAGTCTTTTTTGACAATTTTATATTGCACTAGCTGGCCCGACCCGGCTTTGCACGGATAGACAAATCAAAGTTAAATGCATATTAACAAAAAATATATTATATCAATAAATATATTACACTATGTATTTCTTATGGCGATTTTTAGTAACTTTGACCCCCCTTCCCAAACCTCCCCTAAAATTTCGATTTTTTTTAAAAAACCCTTTCTTAGCGAGCACCTAGGGCCCTAGAGGAAGCTACATAATAAATTTCATTCCAATCCGTTCGGTGTTTCTTTTTAGTAACTTTACCCCCCAAACCCCCCTAAAATTTTGAATTTTTTTAAACCCTTTCTTAGCGAGTACCTAGGGCCCTAGAGGAAGGTACATACCAAATTTCATTCCAATCCGTTCGATGGTTTTTTGTAGTAAATTTGACCCCTTAAACCTCCCCTAAAATTAAGAATTTGTTGAAAAACTTTCTTAGCGAGCACCTTTGCACCTATGGCCCTAGGGGAAGCTACATACCAAATTTCATTCCAATCCGTTTGATGGTTTTAGAGAAATCGTGATTTTGTAACTTTGACCCCTCCCAAACCCCCTAAAATTTCGAATTTTTTAAAACCCTTTCTTAGCGAGCATCTATGGCCCTAGAGGAAGCTACATACCAAATTTCATTCCAATCCGTTCGGTAGGTTTTGAGAAATCGTGATTTAGTAACTTTGACTCCCCAAAACCCCCCCTAAAATTTCGAATTTTCGGAAACCCTTTCTTAGTGCGCGTCTAGAGCCTATAAAGAGTATTAGTGCCAAATTTCATGTTTGTAGGCCTCGTGGTTTTAGAGAAACTGAGATGAGTCAATGATATTTGGCTTTTATAAGTATAGATAGACCAGCCATCATAGATACTAATGTACAAGAAGTGCACATTCAATAACCATACAAGATAAAGTATGTCAAGACAAACTGCCAATACAATTAGTCATCAAGGAAATTACATAAAAGCTGTACAAAATAGAAATTACATAAATATGATCTACAATAACATTACATATTTCAGCAGAAAAAGTACACAAAATTAGAATGTGGTCTTAAATCAAGAAATTCCTCAATCGAGTTAATTTTATATACTATCAAACAAATGCAAAAACCCACTTAGTACTATTCTTATGTATAATTTAAAATATCAAGCCAACAAATTTACACACAAAAAATTATAAATAAGAATCAAGAATATCTATTTCCTTAACAGCATACAATATGCATGTCAACGTCAAAATTTTACACAATACTTAACCTAGTCTATATACACACAAAAAGAAATCATCCACCTTGTTCAAGCATTCTTTCATTAGAAAATGTTTAAGGAGTTTTTTTTTAAATTTGAATGTTGATTATGCGGTAAATCGACTAGAAATTGTTAATTTCAACATGTTATCTCAACCATACCTACAGATTACTTTACCGAATCAATATCTCCAAAACTATTAATGCACCAAAAAAACGTATGGAACAATTTTTGTAGAGAGTTTAACTTACCTTAAAAAGTTATTGAACAAATTAAGCTCTAAAGTGAAGGGTTTACGAAATATAAAAAACCTGGAAAACAAACAGTTTTTACACCTTCCCCCCCCTCCCACCCGGCTCTTTCCTAAAATCCGACGGTATTTCGGTGGATACATTTTACCACATTTAGAGCAAAGGGTCCATCAAACACTCAACCACACGTCTGCTGAACTGTATTATCAAAACATGGTAATTATATACGGTAAATCGTCGAGAAATTGTCAATTTAAACACGTTTTCAACCATACCTACAAAAATACCTTACTTTACCCCCTCCATATCTCCAAAACTATTGATCGTAGCAAAAAAAACGTATAGAACCATTTTTGTGGAGAATTTGACGTACTTTAAAAAGTTATAGAACAAACTAAGCTCTAAAGTAAAGGGTTTACGAGATAAAAAGGGTTTGCAAAAAACCCAGAAAACACAGTTTTTACACCTTGCGCCCCCTCCCACCCCCAAAACCGACGCTATTTCGGTGGAGACTTTTTACCACATTTAGAGCAAAGGGTAATGAACAACTTCCAACAATCGGACCTTTGTTGTTTTGGATTCTCCGGTTTGAGTAGTTTTTGGTCTAATTTTACTGTAATATTGGTGAGCGAAGCGAGCAGGGGTGGCGCCCCCTAGTATAACATAATATATATAATTTAAATTAGCATTATGCTATTGCAACGGGAGACACAAGAAATGAATTGACACTGAGTTATCTACAAACCAATAAACGTTGATTCAAACTTCTCCATTATTTATATGTTGAAATACTGAGTGAAAGTTGTATGTAACAAAATGTAATCATAGTTTCATAGCGTGTCAGCTGTTCGTATATTGCGTCTTGTGGTGGGAGAAAAATGTCGGAATAAGTGGGGGGGAGGGGAGGGGAAGTACTACCAAGAAGTTTGAAGAAGTTCTGTGGTATAATCAGTTGTTTGTCTGTACTCGCCGATTCATTTACAAAACTTTTGTAATTTAAGTAAGTACCTAATTAAGAAATACTATTTAGATATGTGTAATCACATGAAATAATGGATTACCTAACTAAAATTGTAAATAGTTAAACAATTTAAATTATTATTTTTCACTTTGTAATTTGTATTTATTTGTAAATATAAAATGTTAAAATTTTAATAAGCTAACGTTTACACAAAATATGTACGCAATTCTTTTTACAAATTTATTGCTAGATGTTATTACAGTATTACGAAGAAAATAAGATTGATATTGTTTAATTCGTCAGAAATAAAAAACTTCTGCAGGCTCTTTGGAAAAGCCACATTAGTTAAACATATTGAGTCTACAGCTATAGTTTTTCGTCATTATTTTACAAATTATTTCCAAGGAATCGTGATTATTTGGGGGAGGGCAAAATCTAAAATTTTCCAAAAATTTTGGTCGGATCTCCCAACATACCGGGGGTCCAGTGAAAAAGGAGTGCAAATGTCCTGCATAAAAACCTTAAAAAACGTGTAACTAACGGAAAATAAAATCACTTTTCAATAAATAAATAAACTATTTCTCGTCGTCAGTTTGGGAGGGAAGTAAACAAACTAGACTATGGAGTGAGAGGGTGGTGAGTAGAGAAGACATTAATTACAAAAACTACGATGTATTTTCCCCAACTGTTTTGGAGTTGGAATTTTCATATACATGTTGCAAATATTGACACTTGAGAATAATAATTTTCTTTTCTATTAAAAACAACTTTGTGTCGATAAACCCCCAATTTCTTAACCCCCTCCCCCTTTATTCACAAGTAGAGTCTGAGTTTATGACTCATAGAAATCGAATATGTAAATAACATTTTAAATTCGACTATGTCAAACAATTAGCGCAACTTGTACTCGGGCGTCGTTTTCTTTCGTGGACATTCACCGTGGTATTTCAAATTATGTTTTACACCTGTATGTCAAACAATTCGCCCAACTTGTACTCGGGCGTCGATTTCCTTCGTGGACATTCACCTTGGTATTTTAAATTATATTTTAAGTACCTGTATTACATACAATAGGGCAACTTGTACACAGGCGTCGATTTCTTTCGCGGATATTCACTGTGATATTTTAAATTATATTTTAAACCTGTATGTCAAACAATTAGACCAAATTTTGTTCGAACGTCGATTTCCTTCGTGGAAATTCATCGTGGTATTTCAAATTATGTTTTAACACCTGTATGTCAAACAATTAGCGCAATTTATGCTCGGGCGTCAATTTCCTTCGTGGAAATTCACCGTGGTATTTCAAATTATGTTTTACACCTGTATGTCAAACAATTAGCGCAACATGCACTTGGGCGTCGATTTTCTTCGTGGACATTCACGTGGTATTTTAAATTATGTTTTAACACCTGTATGTCACACCTGTATGTCAAACAATTAGCGCAATTTGTGCTCGGGCGTCGATTTCCTTCGTGGAAATTCATCGTGGTATTTCACATTATGTTTTACACCTGTATGTCAAACAATTAGCGCAACATGCACTCGGGCGTCGATTTTCTTCGTGGACATTCACGTGGTATTTCAAATTATGTTTTACACCTGTATGTCAAACAATTAGCGCAACATGCACTTGTGCGTCGATTTCCTTCGTGGAAATTCACCGTGGT
>JAGFPH010000203.1:152512-175352 GCA_018207615.1 Philaenus spumarius
AGCGCAACTTGTACTAGGGCGTCGATTTCCTTCGTGGACATTCACCGTGGTATTTCAAATTATGTTCTAACACCTGTATGTTAAACAATTAGCGCACATTGTATTCACCCTAAGAATTTTAAATTGTTAGAAGATTATTATTAGATTGTCTAAAAGAAGACGTAGAAAGTAATTAAAAAAGTAATAGGCCTATTAGATTTGTTGTTGACACTTTGTACATAACTCATTTTCATTACGTGTGGCCTAATTGTGGGGAAACCCGGCCGTCCACGGTAATTAAATGTTTTCCTTATTCTGCCGGCGGTTTTATCGGTGAAGTGTGATGTAACTTCGATTGTTTGTGGACATTGTTTAGTAAACTGTACTTCGCAAATTGTCTAGAGTTAAAAAATTTCTCTTTGAAAATTCACGATTTAACACGAACTATTTAATCTTTGAAGTTGTAGTTATAATTACTTATCGACTTGATCCGTCGATATTTGTAAATATTTACAAATACATCCTTTATCTTTAGCTTGGATTGGCATTTATGTAGCATTAAATAAATGCTTTATGTTCTTTCGGAAGAAACACACAAGTTATCTAAAGAGGCAATTATTATGCTATTTTACATGCTCAGATATGTGTGATATTAAAATATTAAAAATGATTTACAGTACACTAATTCGAAATCCAATAGAAAACAATTTTTGTTTGAATTAAAGGAAGTTACAAATGAATTATCGTAACTTTGAATTAATTATAGAGGTTAGTGTACATAAAATTCGAATTACGGAGGTAAACCTTTATTTTAAGAATTCACTAAAAACGAACTGTATGGTAACTGAACACTGGCAATAGTCTTGACCCTGGAGGAAACAGTGTCTATGCCATACTTTTACCTTAGCGCACGTGCGAATTGGAAGTCGTTCTCCGTTTCTCCGCACAGTTCGTGTTTCAACCGGTTTGTTTTTTTTATTTAAACATGTTGTTTCTAGCTTCCAAGAATGCAATGTTATAATAAATGGATAATTAATTACCTTTTTTCACACCGTCAAGCACTCTAAATACAGTATCCTATCGGATTACCGTTTTCGGTGGTTTCTCATCGGATCAACCTCAAATCTCTGTTGTATACATGACCTCCACCACAGACTATAGAATTACTCCAGACATCTCACTGCCATACGAAAACGGGTGCGGGATAATTGAGTCAGTTTTGAGCCGCTAGAGTTCAGATGCATATCTACTGTAACTTATTAGCAGTCCGACGTTGTCAGATTGCAAGAGTGATGGGGTGAGGGCGAGTGAGTCCTGATCAAGGTCACGTCGTTGTCACTCAAGGTCACTAGATAGTAAAGGTTGCCTCATTCGGGAAATATCAAAAAAAGTGGAGTGGGGATGTGTCGTAGTTGTAGTAAAACTACATACATCTCCCATGGTACCAGCTGTTTTTTACTACAATGACGTCACTGGACTGGGGGTTCGAGTTTGTTTACATGTCTATGAGGCAACCTTTACTATCTAGTGACCTTGGTTGTCACTGCCCTAGAGTCTTGTCCTATTGTTCTACCATTCAAGCAATAGTGCTTCTGTACACGTGTCACGTTGGTGAAACAGTTGCTCAGGAACGTATCACTTATTAAAATGAACAACACTAAAAAATGCGTATTTTATTAAGAATAAAACGAAAGCAACATTAATAATTATGTAATATCATTCTGTTTGTCTCAGATTAAGATATTATGTTACCGAGTGTATTAGCCTAGCCAGGCACAAAACAATTATTATCGTTTTAATTGAAGTTGATGAAAGAGTGTTGGAAATTATAAATTTAACACTCAACTAAAGAAAACTCATTCTATATGTAAAATGTTTAATTTGCAAAGCCTTTAAGTAGCCAAGCTACCATCGTCAGGCACTGTACAAATTAAATTACTAAAAGTAAGTACTGCTGAAAGGATTTGCAAATAACATGATTAAAATATTAGATTTTTATTTGGTTACGTTAAAAAAAGGTAATTAATAATTGTTAGGTTTAGAATGGTAGGAGAGGCAAAAGGCGTGCGTTATGTGCGAATCAAAAACAACTGCGCCGTAAATGTTTGAAAACGTCATTGTTGATTTTTGTTTTATTTTTTTAATGATAAGGTACCGTACACTTCTGAATATATTAAGTAGTATGTACTTAACACTGTTGTTGACCCATTTCCTGCATAATTCCGGTAGTTTTGGAAATGTGAACATACGCATTCCTTTAACTTTATGGGCACTGTTTGTACATTTCTTGAACGAACAAAGGTCGCGTGACATGATGATTTCAAACTCACAACACCTCAAAAGAATGACTCACACCAAACTGATTTGTTTATAAGAGAAGAGACACTCGTCAACACATCCGTCCACACACTATTTCTTCAGCTTAGAGATAACGGGTGGAAAACAGGTGACAGCCTACTCTGCAGATAACGAAAAACTTTGATTTAGACTTCACTTTTGTTCTTCGTTGTTTTGGAGACGATATTCCACAACTAATTACGAGCCGTTTTCTTAGTACAGACATTATTTTTACTTGAGTAAATAAAATATAAATTAATTGGAACAATGTACTTTTGTGATAAAGAGGTTTTCAATAGGTAGCTCAATGTATAATAAATGTTGAAAACCGTTTGTTGTACAAATAATAAGTAATATTATTGAACTGTAATAAATTATAAGTTTAGGTTGTGTCTAAACTTGTTTGTTCCCGAACTTTTTACTAGGGTCTAATTCTTCGGTAATATGTGGGTCATATTTGAAGGTATTTTAGTTAATTTATAGGATAATATAGCACTTCAGCTCGGTAATATTTCTAGTGATTATACCAGAAAGCATAGTCTTGCTCTTTAATACACACAATAATTAAATTAGAATCAGATAAATTTTTAAGTTTGTTTCTAAACAGAGCTGATCTACGGACGGAACCCAGCGAACAGTGGCTGGCTAGCTGCTGTACGCTCGGTTAGACGGTCGGACCCCGAGCTTGGGCGTACATTTGACAACACTGTTGAGCGTACATCGACGGTGGCGCGCACTGAGATTGAGCGTACAAATTTACGTTTTAAAGCGCACCCATTTTTAACATGTTAGTGAGAGGTCTGTAGTAATTCTATAGTCTGTGCCTCCACGAAGTAACGTGTGTAACCGTGTCCTCTCTTTGAGACAGTGCTGTTGTCATAAAGTGTATATATTTTTCAAATGTTTGTGATTATTTAATGTTTTATGTCGTAATTGCGAGTAGTTTATTACGACGTGTTCCACAACAGTGGAATGAAATACTTGATCTGATGATGAGCACTGAAACCGGTATTCCGATAGGCTATATTTAGAGCGCTTGTCGGTGAAATAAGGTAATTAATTACCCATTTATTATAGTTTTTATTTTTTTATTATTAACTTCGAATTTCAGAGGCTAATGGGGGATAAAATTCGAATTTTAGAGGTTGACTTCGAATTATAGCAACGAAATTTGAATTTTAGAGGCTATATGACGTTGAAAATACTTCATTCAACTATTTCTTTGGACTACCCTGGATTTATGTATGTCTTGAGACCACCCACTCTGGTTGGTTTTATTACGTCGGGCTTTTGAATATAGTTTCTGTTTTGGTTTGAAAATAACTTTTTTCAAGTTTTTTTTAGTTTGTAAACATATTATGTTTACTTGTTACAAGGTAAACAAACTAGTGAGCGGTTAATATATGCACGGAAGAGGCCTGATTAAAATTGCATATATTAACCCTCTAATTTTAAAATTGAAATGTTAACCGAACTCAATTTAAAATTCTTATATTGCCCGCTCTAATTTAAAAATACATATACTAACCGGACTAATTTTTAAGTGCATATATAACCGTTCTAATTTTAAAATAGATATGTTAACTGGTATAATTTTAAAATGCTAATATGAACCGGTTTAGTTTTAAAGTGCATATATTAACCAGTCTAATTTTAAAGTGCATATATAACCGCTCTAATTTTAAAATGAAAATATTAACCGGTGTAATTTTTAAATGTTTATATAACCACTCTAATTTTAAAATAGATATGTTAACCGGCCCAATTTTAAAATGCTTATATCAACAGCTGTAATTTTAAAATGCAGTACCAGGAGACCGAGCTAAAGCTCGATTATAAGCAGGGCTATGATTTCAATAATAAATATTGGATTATTGAGTTTTGAGGTTAGGCCTATAACATTAAACAACTAAATAAAGGGTATATACAACATTAGGCTTACCTGTAATAAAAATACAGTTAAAGGATTAACCATAATCTCAACGCTATGCCTAACTATTATTGCAAATTTCCGTGAACATCGTTTAGGTTAGGCCTATAACATTAAACAACTAAATAAAGGGTATGTTTATTTAGCAGAAGTATTCGTTGCCATGGTAACTATAAATAGATACAACATTAGGCTTACCTCTAATAAAATACAGTTTAAAAGAAAACAGATGATTATTGTAATGGCATTGAAAACATTTGCATCAGCTGTGCTTCGTTTAAAAGAAAACAGATGATTATTGTAATGACATTGAAAACATTTGCATCAGCTGTGCTTTGTATTGTTTAAAATGGACAAATTTCACTTTTTAATTTAATAAAAAGACGTAGAAAACGAATTTTCCCAGACTGGTGACCATTTCCAATCGATTTCTCGTGGCCAAAAGCCCCATATAAAATCAAAAAATCAAAAATCCTTAGACGGAGATTCCAGATCCATTTAGCAGACAGACAATTATCTCTCGCTTTAGAAGATAAGATATATTAACCAGTCTAATTTTAAAGTGCATAAATAAAATGCTTACTTTTTTCTAGCTGGCATAATTACCTGGGGACAAGTGAATAATCGCTCTAATTTTAATATTCTTATATTAACCGCTCTAATTTTAAAATGCTTATATTTACCGCTTTAATTTTAAAATACATATACTGTATTAACCACAGAACATGTAATATAGTAGAATCGGCACCAATGGCCGGGCGGAGTAGAGTGATGTGAGTCAAACCTCCAAGATTTTCCCCCACTTTCTTGCCCTCTCAGCTCCTTCACAAGCGCAGAGCGCTTTCTCAATTACCCTTTTCTGATGAATTTTGTAACTGAGTTGCTCCCATAGAGTTTTGTGGAATGTGTTTTTTTGTGCAAATGAAGCTTACAAGGGCTTAAGCCCAAATAGTTGTCAGCTAGACCTACTTAATGCAATTAATTACATTAATAATTGTTTTGATGAATTCTGAATGTTGTGAAACGTATTAATATTCGGACAATGAACAAAATAAATAAAACACATTTTATACGATTTTGATATTATCTTCATTTTATAGTGAACCAAGGTTTCAACAATAACAGTGTTGTAAATAACTTATTTAAACCATGGTCCACCGTGTGAAAGTTTAAGTAAAATAAAAATTAGAAACGTAACAATTAATTTAGTTTTATTAATTTGGTTTTACTTCATTGTCCGAATGTTTATAAGTAGTTAACATAACATAATTGGTAGGAGGGTAAGTTTCATAAAAAAATTACTTTTTGAAATTGTATTTATGTTTACATATTTTATTTAGGTATTTAAGTATAGAAAACAAAATTACTGTCCCTGGAACAATACTAATTTGTTGTTTCTCGACCTTATTTTATTTTTGTGGATTTGATCGTTGATCTCATTTATGTGATGAAATATCCTTATTTAAAAATAATATGCCACTATGCTTTTTAAAAGTAATGGATAGTGAGCTTCTTGTTCTAAAAAGTGATCTGTTGAAGAAACCCCCTTTTCCAAACGCACTCCTTTAAAAACAAACTTATAAAAAATGTGATTATTATTATAAATTATTAAATTGTTAAAAATGTATAAAAAAACCTAACATAAGCAAAACAAGGGAAGTGAGTTTAGGAGATTAAAGAGTACCATCGAATAAAAGAATCGCCAATATCATATTATTTAAAACTAGAGGGCTTTTTAAAACTAGATGTTTTACCCCCTGCTCGATTTCGATCGTCAACCCCCGCGGTGACTCGCGTCGAAGCAAATGCAAACAGGTTATTTTATATAAATAGGCCCTACTATTAAGTTCTAATTTGTCTTATTTATTTTAATTATGATGTCACATAGTGATTTCTTATTTTTAAATTCCTTAATTTATTTTTATTCTCTACTGTTAAGGAAATTATAACAATCAACATTTTTACTACATTTTCACCCCTTAGCAGCACACGACAAAATGTCAATTTATGATACTTTTTTTATGTTGTAAAATATAAATGTAAAAATTTTCAGCTCACTAACTGTTTAAGGAAAATATAACAATTAATTTGTATTGTTTTAGGGGTTGTTTTAACCCTTAAATCAAAATTAATTCTAGCCTATGTTACTTAAGGATAGTGTAGCTTTTTATTAGTAAAACTATTTTTTCAATCGGTTTAGTAGTTACAGAGATTATCCCCTACATACAAACAAATAAACAAATTAATTTAACCTCTTTATAATAATTTTAATAATAACCCCAAAGCTAAGATGGTAAATAATGATGTTCAAATCAAATTATTTCGTATATTTTATAACAGCAGTTATAATAAAGGTTAAAAGAACCAGCAAGGCTCAGGTCTACGCTTTAATAAAAACCTAACCTAAAAGTTAGAAATTTAAATAATTGCTTCACAGTTTGAATCAGATGTTTTTTCTGTTATTTTATTCAATTGGTTGTTATGTAAAAAATGTAAATACATGTGATCATTCATCAGTCTAGGCCTAACCTAAGATTTTTCTCCGACTAAATTTACAAATAATGAAATAAAAAAGGCTTTTATCAAAATTAATTATAGCCTATGTTTACTCAGGGATAGTGTGGCTTTTTATTAGTAAAACTGTTTTTTCAATCGGTTCAGAAGTTCCACAGATTACCCCCTACATACAAACAAACAAAAAATGTTTACCACTTTATAATATTAGTATACTGATGAAAAGTTATCGGAGGGCTAACTGTTTTATCCGCTTCTCTCACGCTGCAACCAAAGGCCACACAACAAGGCATTATAACATAAAAAATAACAAAACACAAAAAAAGAAATTTCAATAACAAAGATTAAACAAGGAGTAACATAAACACACGTGGAGAGTTCTGATGTAACGTGGAAAGTGTAGGTTAAGGGTCGGCTCTAGCTATCGGCCATGTTGGCTGACACTCCATAAGACCAATGTTAAATTAAAATCCAAATTTTTCCTTTATTTTTGATCGGAAAATTATAAACGATATGTCATTTTAAAGCTATGGTCAATATGCATGCAAATGGCTTTTAAAAAATTAATAAAAATAGTTTGTTTAATATTTATTAACAATTTAAAACATTGATTTTTAATATTTTTTTATGTTGTCACTATTAATTATAGCGAAAAACTACCAAGTTATTCGCCTGAAGAATTTCGTCCCCAAGATTGTGATATTTTTTTTAAAACGCTATTTGAACAATTGCGGGTTTTAAATGGATTTAGGCTGAGCAATGTCCGTGTAACCTACCGCCGCTATAGGGTGATTTTAAATATTTTTTACGTTGTAACTATTAATTATAGCGAAAAATTATCTAGCCATTCGGGTGAAGAATTTTGTCCCAAAGAGTTTGGTATTTTTTAAAAAACGCTATTTGAATAATTGCGAGTTTTAAATGGATTTAGGATGAGCAATGTCCGCGTAACCCACCACCGCTATAGAGAGTCGCAGGTTGCTTTCTGTTTTACTAGAGCGACCCTTAAGTGTGTTAAACTGCGGAAGGGTGTGTTATTGAGGGCAAAGGAGTGAGGGTTATAGAGCGGGAGTCAATTCACATCCTCTTACCCTATGCCGTTTCTATTCTATTAAATATTCTGTGGTATTAACCGATCTAATTTTAAAATGCATATACTGTTTGATTAACCGCTCTAATTTTAAAATGCTTATATTAACCGCTCTCATTTTAAAAATGGATACAGCATTAGCTTTTGTATTACATTTTAATTCAATATCTCAATTTAATTTGACATTAGAGTTAATAAGAGCATTCATATTTGTAAGCAACAATGTTAAGGTGGTGCGCACACTGCACCGACTGGTAAGACCGATGACTACAGATCGGACATTTTTACAAGCTGTATCACGTGACTGGCAAGAAGAAGCCATTTGTCTACTCAGTCTCGTCGAGTGAGGTTGAGATACCGCTGTTTCTTGTATTGTAACAAAGTGCGATGGAAGTTGATGCAGAGCTAGCTGTAGTATGTGCACTTCTTTTGGAGGAAGAGGAAAATCAAGAAAAGAAAAGACGATTTTGGTGTCATAATATTAACACGAGAGCTATTAAAAATAGTCCGGATGCCTCATATTATATAGCTCTTTGTAATGTTGTACCAAGAAAATAAGTACACCTACATTCATCTTGTCACCCCAGTAATCAAAACTCAAATGGCGAATAGTTCTTTTCCGGTCGTAGGTAAGGTGGAGTTCGCTAACTACGACCGGCACGGCACGCCGCGGATTGTCCAACAGTTCTTCCACTCTTCACTTTTCCAAAACTGCGAATTGTCCGTTGACGGTCGGTGTATAGTACGCGCACCTCTATAAAGATGCATTTGACTTTTATACAAATCCCGGTAGCCCGTACCGGTCGGTACAGTGCGCGCGCAGCTTAAGCCTACAAATTCCTACTGTAGCAGTCCGGGCTGAAGTTGTTAGCCATTCGGCCACGCCCACTTCACTACAATATTTTACACACAGATAGCTAAACTCGCAACTTATTTCTGTAGTTTCTCACTACGCGTTTCGGGAACACGTTCCCATCATCAGGTTATATTGAATAACTTCACTCACATGTGAGCACGTCAAAATAAAGTAAAAACACGTGTACACAATTTACGACAAGAGTTGTTGCACTGCACAAATAATTTTTTGACATAAACACCAAACAATTTTATCTTTAAACTGCGGCATTGTCTTTTCAGGCCCAGAGTGCAAAAGTCGAAAAATGAAGTTCAGTTTATTTTTTATACTGATTCGATAAGCAATGTAAATACAAGTGTTTTCTTAAATGTAATCAAACACCACATTGCCTTCCAAAGGATTTATTAATAAATAAACAATAGTTTTGAGTTCGAACCGTTTATCTACCTAGTCTAGTATATCAGTTGCATCTGTGACGGTGTGGGAGGGCAGTGTTGCCAGGTCTTCCGATTTTTCTCTCACACTTTAAATAATTGATTCTGCACCAATTGACATTTTGAATTTTGACAGAAATGCGTTTTGTTTGATTTTCACAATTAATTGCCTCGCACTTAAACCCCTTAGTTTTATTTTAACTTGATAAGTGGGACATGCACAATCGCACAATGTCGTTCGGAAACCTAGACTCTGGTTAATGTCATAGTCTTAAAGTTCCAGCCTTTTTTGTTGCCAGAAGATCCCAGTTGGTTCAAATTTATTATATGAAATGTACGTGATTAATTAGGTTATATTAAATATTCTGTTACAGTGATTACCCTTGAATATTTCAATATTATGTAGATAAACTAGAATAATAAAATAAAAATTATAATTAATTGTTTACAATATGTTAACATCATAATCTATGTATTATATTGTATTGTGCAATGATGTTATTTTACTTTTCTACTTTGTAATGGTACTCTTGAAACTCATCCCGGTTGTAATTTCGATTATAGTGCAGTAATATGACCTGTATACACGACGGACACTTCGACACTGACACAAGTGTCGCAACCGAGTGTCATAGACAGAGACATTGGTGTACACATGAAGACACTCGATGTATACACTCAGTGTCGACATTAAAGTGTCGCCGTGTATACTGGCCTTTAGAAAGTGTTCGGTGCTAATATTATATAGGCTATAATTGACATTATTGTTTTGTATTAAGCATATTGCATTATTCTATCAATGACTTATACTACGGATTTTTCTCCACAATCTTCCGATTTTTTTTTTTTGCACCTGGCAACACTGTGGGAGGGACAAAAGAATTTGACATAATACTATTTAGGTTTTAGAAGCTATTTATACACCCTCTACTACCAAATAAAAACAATAACTGCGTGGATTATTGTATTTAACGATTTTTAATATGTATTTTATGTTTACTAATACAAAATTTTGAATCTTTGTAAAGGTGAAAATGGCCACGAAGATATGCCACGAATGTTGGGTAAAATGTGTTGTAAGTTTTTTATTTGTAACCGTTTGCACCTGCAGAATGTTCTTGATTATTATGTGTATGTTAAATCGCTGTTACTAGCAGGAAGCTATTCAAGGTTTGGAAAAATAAAAGATGACTTACTAACAAAACAGAAAACCTGTGATCTTGTAGTACTTGTGTGGTCAGAAGGCGCTACCGAAATTAAACATAATTCAAGAATTTAACGTCTCGATTACAAACAAGTAGGGAAAACTTCCCGGGTCGTAATATCACTGATGTGCAGCATTCACTTTTTTGTCATCTAGTCCTTTAATATCGGTTATTTGGAGTTATCGAAATCCTGCATCGTCTAAATGTGGCAAAACATCTTCAACATTGTACGATGAAAAGATGCTATGTGACCCGCGAATGAAGTTGAGTTGAGTTGTATTTGTTATTTTAGTTATTAAAACATGTACTTTTCTTTAATAACTATGAAAATCTATTAATTTTTTTTCAACGAAAATTTATATTTAATTTAATACATATTAATTTCAATAGAACGGTTCGTTGAAAAAATAAATAATTTAGATTTTTGTTTACTAGTCGTTTAATATTTCTATTGATTGCCCAGCACATTCCTTCTTTCACAACTAAATACAGTACTTCCAAGTGAAATGTGTTCATGCGTATCATATCAAACTTTTTAAATGAATCATATAATTTCATCTAAATATTGGATTCAAAAAGTAAGTTCAGTCATAATAGCTTATAAAGGTTTGAAACAGTCGAGAGATGTTTCACTGCTAACACCATTGTTCCCCCCCCCCCTTCCTCGCGGTCACTCGTCGCGTCTACTAAAAGAGCACGGCCGTTATCGTAGGTGTATACAGGGGTGCCCACAGCATGGTTTGATGGCGCAAGTTGCGCCATCAGAATTTTTGGGGGGGAAGCAATTTTTGGGGTGTTTTTCACAGTTTGGGGGGGGGGGGAATTTTCATATGTTCCTTATTAAAATCAATATAAAATATGAAGATTTGACGATTCCCCCCAAGAAATTAGGAGATAATCTGTTGTTTCTATGTGTTAAAAATCTCCAATTATTCGTGTGAAAGTGCCGTATTATTGACAGCCAGGCAATTCGACTACTACTGCTTGTAGTGCAGTGTAGAGACGAGCCGATATAGGGTGCCGCGTGTAGTGTAAACAAAGTATAAACATACTATAGACATTTACAGCATTGAGAGCCTGCCAAGGTCATTCTACAAACAACTGCCCTCACCTCACAACAGTCCCATAACCATGGTGTAAAACGGTGTAAGTAGATAAGGGGTGCTACTCAAAAGACGAGTTTTGGACGGGTTCAGGGTATTTCATCAGATGACGTCACGTCTCGAGTTAAAAATGCAGCCTTTCATCCAAACTGCGTTTGCGCATAAATCATCAACAAATGTCTTACAAAGTGTATATTTTTGGTTTCTGTATGAAACGTGCTTCCAACAAGTATGAGTTTAACGATACAAATATGAAATTTACTATACCGAATTACCTTCATTTTATGCTCTCTAGATTGGTGATTTCGAAAATGACGTGAAATAAATAGTAAAAAACGTTCCCACTACACATAAATATAATGTAGAAAAAGTTATTATTAGAAATATTCGTCTAAATTCAAATAGGGTTTAAGTTTGACTATTTTCTAACTTCAATATCAAATTTACATCGTTATAAACTACGTTTAGTTAGCTTTAAAACGATAACAAATTCATAATTTTTAAATGAGCGGAAGTGAGTGAACAAGTTTGTCTTGTCGTCTAATCAAAGAAAAAAATTTCTGTTCAAATCATAAAAAAATCCATTGAAAGTAGTATTACTATTCACTTTTTTTAAACTAATTTTTAATACAAAACAGTTTTACTGACTTATGTATTGCTTGTTTCTTTTTGGATGGAAATCACTTTCTTCATTTGTATGGTTGTCCATTTTACATATTATATATTGCAGTTGTATTTTCGGAAGAAAAATCTGTTCGGTGTATTATTATTTATTTATTTTACATATTGTGTAGTTTTGTCCTACATTGTTATGACCATTGTTGGTCTTATATTCATTTTTTGACCCTTGAGTCCAAAAAAGTGGTTTTTACAAAATGTCTGTCGTATTTATACAAAGCTAGAGCGAAAACTATTCGATCGATTTCAAACAAATGTGTACCAGACATGTCAAGTAGGCCTGTATAGATGCACGAAAAATGGGTTTGAATTTTGAAAAACAACCCCCTTTTTAGCCAAAACCCCCCAAAAAATCAGTTAGGGTATTATTATTTTTTTTATAAAAAACGGCTCTAACAATTTTGATCAAATTTGGCTTATTTGTAGCCCTTAATGTACCCTTCCACATGCAGAAAACCGTATCTTTCTAAAAATTCTTGTTTAGCTAATAATAATAATAATAATAACTGATTTTTAGGGATTTTTGGCCAAAAAGGGGGTTGTTTTTCAAAATTTTTCAAAACCTTTTTTCGTGCATCTATAAATGCCTAATTGACGTGTTTGGTGCAAATTTGTTCGAAATCGATCGAATAGTTTTATCTCTAGCTAATAATAATAATAATATTGATTAGTTAATCTCCTAGTTTAAAATCACCTCCTCTACCCCTCCTACAAAAATGAAGTCACTGTGAATCTGTTTAATAATTTAAATATGTTTGTGAGAAAGTATGTGCCAGTTTCTGGTACCGTTTATTTGAAATGTGTTTGTTTTATATAACCTTTCTGTTGTATATTTAACCCTAATGTGTGTACAATTTCTGTAAGTTGCTCTGTCATGTTTTTAATGGTTTCAAATTGTCTAGTTCCCGTGCTATTGTGGTTTTTCGTGATTCTTAAATATTTTTTGGTGATTTAGGTTTTTTTTTTAAAAAAAGTGTTAAATTTTCCTTAGATTCTTTGGTCTAGTCTTCTATTCTCCATTGTTATTATATGTTCACAAATTTCAGGTCATAAACCCTGTATTAGATGTGCTATTATTTGGTTGTCTTCGACGTTACGGTATGTAATTAATAGATTGATTTGTGATTTGGCTGTCCATCCGTAAGTTCTTGAAGCCACTTCTTATCTGGATATAAAAGTATGTGTATCTTCAGATGGTAAGCCGTGATATTGGGAGGGTTGAACTAAGGGTATTTTCTCTTTCCTCTCCATTTCAGTGTTTGTTTTCGTTTTTTATTTTATTTGGGTGTTGTCTTGCTTCTTCGTAGATGTGTTCGTTTTTCCTTTGATTGGACCAATTGAAATTTTGAAAGATCACATTTTAAAATTTTTGTGACATCTCATGATTTCGTTCAGTGATATCTTGTTCGATGAAATTTGACCTGGTACGTTTTGACTTCCTTCTGCTATCGGGTTAATGTTGTGATTGAAGCTACTGGTGCGATCATAGCTCTGCGATTATCGCTGGAAGATAATTCGCACACCAGTCGCTCATCACAACGTACCTTTACATCTAACGCGTCTGGCCTGTTAGTTTTATTCCGTTAAGTTCTTTTGAAATCTATTTTATATTATTAATTATTATTATTATTAGTTATTTTTTGTTATTTATTTAAACATCTTAATTTAGGGTGTTCGTGTTTACCCCAATACTTACATTTTGTAACTACTTTTCAATCAATGTCTAATTTTATCAAAATAATATTAAACAATTTTATTCTCACTTAATTTTGTGTTGCATGAAATATCATTTATTTGTATTATGTTTTTGTATTCTTCCAAATCGGTTAAGTACCGTACCTACTACTGGTTTTCAAAATGCATTGTAGTTTTTTATTGTTATTTTCTTACAACATTTTCTTGATTATTATCAATGAATGTTAATTTATTTTTGTATTTTTCAACTATATATTACTTTTTTTATTAAATTCGAATAGCTAGTTTAAAACTTTAACATGTTACATTACATACGATTAGGCCTACCACCAATAACAAGGATTTCTTTTTCAATCAGCATTAGAGATTAAAGAACTTATTTAATATTATGATGTCTTCTGCTACTTTCAAAAATAGTAATGTGTTGTTTTTGTTAATAAATCTTACTGAATATGTGTATTTGTATTATTTTATAAATTACGTAGAGCCTCCTTTTTTCCATAAACATATTTTTATGAAAAACTTTAATAAGTTATTGGATTTAACTGTAAACTTTAAGTTACCTAATGGGTTGTTTTCAGAGAATAAAATAACACTTTTAAGAAAAAAAAATAAAAATTATGCTTAGTTATATTTTTTTTTTTTTTTTGCTAAAATGGCATAAAATGTCTACTTTATTTGGGAGAGGGAACCCACAGGCAGGTTTTGGGGGGGGGTTTGCGCCATAGGCTTTTGGGGGGATGGGCACTCCTCGGTGTATAAGTGTACAATTACGGCATTGTATAAACTATTTGATTTAAAATTGTTCATTGAGGAGTAGAGTTCTTTGTTGCTTATAAGCTTGGTAAATTTCATATTCTTCTAATGCGTTCATTAATCCACCTTTAATTAAGGCCGGGTTACACAACGCGGACAAGGCACGTAGAGGGCAAGTAGGACAATGTCGCCTCCGTGTTCACTACGCGTACAGGTTTCGTACGACCTACGTGCTCTTTCGACGTGCTCATTCTCGAAGATGAATCGAAACTAAGAAAACGTTGCAACATAGGAAGAAGCGTGTAAAGAGATATTGGGTCCATAATTTGTTTAGAGCCAGGGATAAGGAAGAAGAATTTAATAAAATTTTCAGCAGATTTAAAGAAGATCCTGCAAAATGCATATATTATTTCCTTACGAGCTACCTACAATTCAATGAGCTGCAACTTCTTCTACAACCTAGACTACAGAAAAGGAACACTACATTTAACCAAGTCAATGAAAGGAAAAAATAAGCCTTTGTTGGAAGTAATTAGTGAAAAGCTGAAATTTTGTCAGATGTTACAATGATATAAGAGGAGTATTTACACAAAAGTCCCCGCCCCTCCCCCTCTTGCTTCCCCCCTACTCCTCATTAAAATTCACTTTTGAAAGATTTCTTTATTTTGTCAATATCTAAGAGATAAACAGCGATAGAGTCATTTATTTCGTATTATAATCCTTATAATATTATCTATCATAAATGTTCATAGCGTTTAAGCTATAAAATAATTACTTTCCGTGTATTTTTAAATTTAATGTTAAAATTTTAACTTTTTTATTACAATAATTACATGTTTAGCTATGTTTTATTAATATGAGACAAGTTATAACAAAATTGCTCAAATAAAACTTTTAGGGTATTTTTCAATCTTTAAAATGATATAAGTTTTATAAATGTTAAGTGCAGACAGTTGACATAATCGGCCTAACAAAGGAAGACGGCGCGGCGTGGGGCGCACGAGTCCTCGCGGGCCGGATCAGCGCGTTGGCATATCAACGGTCAATCAGCAGCAAAGGCCTATTGTTTGGACTTTTATTTGTATAGCTGGTCTAATTATAGGTATTACGATTGTAAAATTGACGTAAATAAACATTTATTTTTTTTCATTTTTTATTCATTTTCCGGTAGGCCTATTTGTTATTGCATTGATAAACGCACAATACGATTTTTTTTAGCCAAGTCAATAAAGGGGAAAAAATAGGCCTTGTTGGATATAATTAGTAAAAAGCTGAAATTTTGATTATAAATTTGTTAATGTTCTTTATATTAGGAGAGCCAGTTTAGGTTCGAGGGATTATTCCTAACCCTAAGTTATAATTATCCACCACCTATGGACCCGAGGTGTCCTGTACTGGCTAAAACCGGCACCGGCAGGTGTCAAGCAGCGTGAAGTAACGAGCTTCATTGAGGTTCGTTTGCTTTTTCTGTTAAAATAAAATCTTCCCCGTTTGTTTTCAGTTCATCTTTAGAAGCATCTTAACGTATAGAAACACCGACGCTTGTGTTTGAGCTTCTTCTGACTTTTATTAAATGTCCAAAGATTTTATTGTTCCCAGACCAAAGAAAGAAGATGTTGTGTTAGCCTGTTATTGCATAAGCAAACAGCATAAGCTTCCTTTTGACGTTCAACTTATGGATGATTTTGTAAATACTATAATACACTTTTCCATGTAATCGTTCAGTTACCGGTTTGCAAAATAAAATTGCTTGGTTCTCAGACCCAAGAGCTTCCAACAGTATTAATAAATCGGTGTATTAATAAATTGACAGTAAAGAAAACACGTTCTGCTGCTTGACACCTGCCGGTGCCGGTTTTAGCCAGTACGGGACACGGCAGGTCCATAGGTGGTGGATAATGGAACGGCCCTAATAACTTAGGGTTAGGAATAATCCCTCGAACCTAAACTGGCTCTCCTAATAAAAAAAACATTAACAATTTTATAAACAAAATTTCAGCTTTTCAATAATTACATCCAACAAAGACCAATTTTTTCCCTTTATTGACTTGGCTAAAAGAAATCATATTGTGTGTTTATCAGTGCAATGATAAATAACGGAAAATAAATAAACATTGGGTGTGCTTAAGACGACACATTGGAAGTGATAACTTCTATGACCGATTTATATTTTTATCTGTATTAATATTAGAGGAGAATAAAGGTCAACAAATTACACAAGGGTCAATCCATTTCAAATCAACCAATATGAATTAAAAGGTTGCTGTCAAAATGTATTTATTTTTTATTTTTTTATACAAGTTAGATCAACTATCATAGAGTTGAAATCAGAGGTTTTTAAATGTTTAGGGCTTTTAGTTATTTTTTAGGCGGCCATTTTGTATTGGCGTGTCGGTGAAATTTACACTTTGCAGAGGTTAGCGCAAAGCTCTGTATCTCCCGGATTTTTCAAGATATTGAGTTCAAACAAAAACTATAATAAATAAAGTTAGTGAAATGCTGCACGTTTTTGGTCCTATGCTTTGTTAAGCCTACCTTAATGCAAATGCCTGAAAAAAATGTATAAATCTTCATTTTTAAAATAAATTTTTTTATAGAAAGCAATGAGACTCACCATCATTTTTTTTCTGGGTAGAGGCTTGGTAGTATACTACTTCTTAAAAAAGATTCAAGCTTATAAACCTCATCCCATTTTTTAATACACCTTCAAACTTTGCGATTTTTCAAAAAATCGGCTCTTTCAACCTTGAATATCTCAGAAGGGACACACATTAAAATTACCAAATTTTCATAAAATACTCTTTATTTGTAAAACGAAGGTTAGCTTCTTCTTTCGAAGAAACTGTAACAGATGAGGAAAGAAACGATGAAAGGGAAGAAGTACTATCAGAAGAATACAAGGAACTTATTGCAAAATTAAAAGAAAAACAGTCGTTCCTTTAATATCAGTGACAAACTATGTGATGAAATCAGCCAACTTTCCACATGCAACTTCTTAAATGCAATGTGTTTACAGATCTTAAAAACTAAAAAGGATATTTTCAAAATGTGAGATGTAAATAGATGAAAACAGAACTAATTTTTAGCTAAACACAAACATTTGTTTTCAGAAATTCCATAAAAATCTGCCCCAGAAAAAGTAAGTTTTTAAAAAATTTTAGCTATTTTAAGACAATTATCTACAAAAACCAAAAAAGTCTCAATGATCAAATTTTAGTCACATGTTGTAATAGAAATAAAGAGTATTTTGTGAAAATTTGGTAATTTTAATGTGTGTCCCTACTGAGATATTCAAGGTTGAAAGTGCCGATTTCTTGAAAAATCGCATAGTTTGAATATCTATTAAAAAAAAGGAATGAGGTTTATAGGCCTGAATCTTTTTTAAGAAGTAGTATACTACCAAGCCTCTACCCAGAAAAAAAATTGATGGTGAGTCTCATTGCTTTCTATAAAAAATTTTATTTTATTTTAAAAATGAAGATTTTAATTTTTTAAAGTTAAAAGTTTATTAATTTTGTTCAGGCATTTGCATTAAGATAGGCTTAACAAAGCATAGGACCAAAAAACGTGCAGCATTTCACTACCTTTATTATAGTTTTTGTTTGAACTCAATATCTTGAAAAACACGGGAGATACAGAGCTTTGCGCTAACCTCTGCAAAGTGTAAATTTCACCGACACGCCAATACAAAATGGCCGCCTAAAAAAACTAAAAGCCCTCAAAATTTTAAAACCCCTGATTTCAACTCTTTGGTAATTGTGCTAACTTGTGTAAAAAAATAAAAAAAATGAATAAATTTTGACAACAACCATCATTGGTTGATTTGAAATGGATTGACCCACAAGTCAATATATTGTCAAAAAATATTATATCACATTTTGAAATTGCATAATTACAATATTATAATATAATAATTATAATATTATAATAACGTATTATATTATATTATGTATAGTCTATTCCCTCTCCACGCGCTTATTTGTCTATATATACTATTAGCTGACAGGACAATTTCGCTATTGCAATAATATGGTTACCTACAGCAAATGTTACATCTTAAAGTATTTTAGCTGATTCTGTGTGTATTTTGAGACAGTGGTTTTTTTTTACCGCTTGCCTATGTGCTTTTACGCGATTTGTATTAGAAAAACGCTTTCGTCTTTTTTCCTCTTTTTTTTGGTATTTGTTCTGGATGCGACCGAACTGCATCAGATGATGATGTACACTGTTCTGATTGGGTTGGAAGTTGAGAAATTTGAAGACCATCGTCTGAAACCTGGGATTGGAAAGCTTACTGTATTTCCTCCACACTAATATCCATTGAGTTGTCAGGTAAAGAAGGTGTGGGATGAATGAGAACATCAAAGTAGCCTCTCGTCAGTTCCCCAGTAAACCTTAGCCTCCCTACTCCCTCAATCGGTTCTCCAAAACTCTCCCACAACAAATAACCATCTCTGTACACCTGAAATTAATATACAATATTTCGGATGCTGCTTGAATTTCACAGGAGATTCCAAAAGTTACCGGTTTGCTCATATCCGCGATATATTCTTTTTTTGTTGAATAGATATCTCCTGTTACTTTTAAAGTATAATATAATATTTAATAAATATATTATGGTTTGAATCTGCGCCAATTGTTTGAAACATAACTAACAACTCTGGTCCTCGCCTCAAACCCCAATGAATCGTGTCATTACAATTAAAGCCAAAGAGTAGACTAAGCATTGGCCATCTGGCCTAGAAGAAACTACTTTGTGAGGAATGGAGACTCCATTAACGTGTGTGACCTCCATTGTTGTAATATGAAGCTAAATTTTATATTTAAGTGAGTAATAATAAGTTACAATAAAATAAAACAATGTAAAATATTACTTTGTCAAAATGTACAAAATGTAAAATTTTGTCGAAACTTACTTCTTCTGTTAGACAAAAATCAATCTTCTTTACAAAACTTAAAACGCACAAATATAATAATTATTATAATTATCCCTTACATATTGAATTATTCTTAGAATTCTATAATAATTACTAATAATTCTTACTAATAATTATAATAACGTATTATTATATACTATGTATCGTCTATTCCCTCTCCACGCGCTTACTTGTCTATTTATACTATGTGTCGCCTAATCTCTCTTCACGCTCTAACTTGTCTCAGAAACAGTCAAGCGAAAATGTCCAACGGGCCAATAGAAGTTATCACGTCAAAAATGAAAAAATAAAATAAATGTTTACGTCAATTTTACCATCTTAATACCCATAATTAGACCAGCTATACAAATAAAAGTCCAAACAATAGGTCGTTGCTGAAGATTTACCCCTGATATGCAACGCGCTGATTTGGCCCGCAAGTACTCGTGTGCCCTGCGCCGTCTACCTTTGTCAGGCCGATTATGTCAACAGGCTGCATTTAACACTTATAAAACTTATATCAATATAAAAGTTAAAAAATACCCTACAAGTTTTATTTGAGAATTTTTTTTATAACTTGTCTCATATTAATAAAAAATAGCTAAACATGTAATCATTGAATTAGAAAAGTTAATATTTTAACTTTAAATTTAAAAATACATGGAAAATAATTATTTTATAGCTTAAACGATATGAACATTTTTGATAGATAATATTATAAGGATTACAATAACGAAATAAATATGACTCTATCGCTGTTTATCTCTTAGATATTGAAAATATAAAGAAGTCTTTCAAAAGTGAATTTTAATGGGGGGTAGGGGGGGAAGCAAGAGGGGGAGGGGCGGGGACTTTTCAGAAAATATTCCTTATATATAGTCAACTAACATCCATGAAAAAATCAGCTTTTCACTAATTAGTTTCGACACAAACCTGTTATTGACTGGGCTAATTTAGAAATACCCGAAGGCCGCATGTTTCTAGCATTTCTCTCGTTTTCACAAGACATAGGCCTACAAGCTGCGATCAATTTCGTACAGTGTCGTTTGAATCACTCGACTGACTGCCTTGCTCGCGTAATGAAAACCGGCCTTTAAGGAAACAAAGGTCGACCAAACGTTCATTGTTTAATCGACCAAAAGTCTATTGTTATGTAGTATCTTCCTGACCATTTAACGGATCGGGACCAACTTTGGCATAGTGATTCATTAATTTCGCACACTGTAAACAATATCCCAATTACTTACATTTAAGGGGTTGAAACAGGGTAACACCTTAAAATAATACACCTTAATTCCCATGAGTATCGAGATGTGATGATTGCACAATTGTTTCTTATGCGATACATAAACAAATTATAGCCCTCGCGTTTTGATTATTTGCGTTTAAGGGATGAAAACGGGATAAAAACCCCTAAAACAATAAATATTCATTATTTTACTTCCCTGGAAGCTAATGAGCTGAAATGTTGTACATTCATTTTCGTAGTTTTAAAGTGTTGAACTATTAAAGTAGTTGTTCTTATTAGTAAGATAATGTTTTCTCAGATAAAATTTTTGCTTGGTTTTATTTTAGTTTATCATCTGAACTTCGTTTGAATCTCTATTTATTATACTCTTGGTTTCGTTTACCGTAATCTTATCTGCCACGGTTGGATTGCACAGAACTTGCTGTTCTAGACGAACTAATATTAAAAATTCCAGGCCACATTATCATCCTAGTGATCAAATAAACGGACATATTGACCCCATAAATCATTCAATTTTACTGTGTTGACGTGGCGATTGTTGTGGTGTTGCGAATGGTTATGTCGACAGAAAGCTATTTAATGTTTATCGCTTAATTTATTAGCAAAAAACGTCACTCAAGGCTGATACAAATAATTGGAAAGTAAAATTGGTTTCTTGAGGCTTTACTGCACCTCCTCCATTTTTAAATTCATTTGTTAGGGTTCCCTTGATTACTCGATTGTACGTCCGTCCGTCAGTATATTTTCTTTTGAAATCTATAAAGGTCAAATACTAAAATCTGACAGTTATAGCCTAAAGCATGCAAACCCTCTTTTATTATAATCAGAACTAAAAAAAAAAAAAACAATATACAGTAATACCATCTAAGGCTAACTTCATTTATTCTCCTAGTTATTATTATGAATACTCTTTTAATATTGGTTTTAAAAGTATGGCCTGTATGTAATAAGTGGTTTAGATTCACTAAGCCGACTAACCACTTAATAGATTTAGGCCATACTTTTAATCTCATTGATGATGCCAGAGTCTTACGTATTGAACAAAATAGTAGAAAATTAAATGGTTCGGTAATTTTTAGACGACTTAAAAAAGGAAGTTTTATGTTCAACGCGTTTTTGTTTGTTTGTACGTTCACTGATTTCTCGGAAACGACTTAACCGATTTGGATAGTTTAAACTGTATTCTATTAAGGTATATCTGAGTTAGTCCCGTATAATTTTCTTAACACCATTTTTCAGAAAATTGAAAAATTATGTTAATATGATTTTAAAATCATTGTATAAGTATCCAAGTCACAAATAAAATATAACAAATTTTACCTTGTATCCGTCGTGTGACTTCGTTAGTCGTGACTTCAGCGTATAAACGTACGCTGAACGAAGTCACACGACGGATACAAGGTAAAATTTGTTATATTATATTAATATGATTGTCATTAATGTATGCTTCTCACGGATTTTTTATAAATTCTAAACAAAAACGTGACACCAGATTAGGTTATTTATACTCCATTATATTTATAAAGATTTTGGCATAATCTACTATTTCTTTTTCAAATTGAAATCGGTTCAATATTTTCTTGATTATAATAGCAATATTTCTTATATTACCGCTCACTTACGTTCTCAAACTTTCCGGTGTGGTGGGGTGAGCCCTTCGGGGAGTGTGTGGTTGGCGCTTCGGTGATTTGGGAAAAATCGGAATCTTAGTTTACGCTGTCTCACTGCAATTATTCTTTGAGTGCGTTTGTGAAGAAGGTCATTCCTAAACGCGCTCTTAAGTTAAGCCAAGTCTATGTTCTCACTGTTCAACGGTTTCATTACTCATACGCTCACGAATCACATCTAGATTCGTCTAGATTCGGACTAGTCTATGTTTGCGCTGTTTAGTCGAATCGTTACTCAAACGTTCAAGAATCACATCTAGTCTATGTTCTCGCTGTTCAACGGTTTTATTACTCAAACGCTCAATAATCCCATCGAGTCTACGTTGTCGGTGTTCAACGGTTTCATTACTCAAACACTCACTAACACATCTAGACAATGTTCGCGCTGTTCAGTTGACTCGTTACTCAAACGTTCATGGATCACATCGAGT
>JAGFPH010000203.1:181335-195032 GCA_018207615.1 Philaenus spumarius
TAGACTCTCAATCTAAGGTTTCCGAACCACTAGTCAATAATTAATAAACTGAAGAAGTGTGAGTTAGACTCTTAATCTAAGGTTTCCAAACCACTAGTCAATAATTAATAAACTGAAGAAGTGCGAGTTAGACTCTCAAGCTAAGGTTTCCGAACCACTATAGTCAGTCTGAAAATTTTACCATAGTGACAATAAAACAACACATCATGTACTTAAAATACACCTTACATAAAACCTGAAATTTACTGAAATAAAATCTTTGCCACTGAAATATGTTATACATTATTCTGGGTTCTAGTGAAAGTATGTGACGGCTCCCAAACACAGAATTGTCGTATACCACATTAAATCACATTTTTCACCACTTTTCGCAAAAGTTTGGATGTACTATATTTTGGAAGTGTTATAGTTTGGATGTGCTATAGTTCAATTGTGCTATAGTTTCCTGTAATGTGTTTCAGTATATCTAGCCCCACTGTTTTTTCCTTCAAAATTTTAGCTGCAGTACTTTCGGAAATAAATGGGAGAACTTAAGGCCCCCCAAAATTCAAAGTAAAATACCTTCCGAGTTCTGATTATTGAAATATAGGTTTTACTGACAAGCAAGTATTGCTGTAAGGGTTCCCAGTTCTACTGAGAACATGTTTGGAATTTCACCACCATAAAGTAAAATACCTGTTCATTTTCAAGGTGTGAGTGCAGCATGTACTATTTTGGAAAATAAATATAACAATAAGGTAAGACAAACAAAATACAATATCATTTGAGTTTTTCTGATTTTGAAAGATATATTTTGTACTATATTTCTATCCACGCAATTTGTTAATAGGAAACCCCTTACAGCACTATATTCTTTATCTAACTTATTATCTGTTATTAGTATAATGTACTATAGATTGTAGAAAGCCACATTTATTCTGTAACTAAATTATTTATGTAGTAATATCTGATATTAGTAATATACTATAGATTGTGGAAAGCCACATTTATACCGTAACTATATTCATTGTATAAGTAATGTCTGATATTAGTAATGTACTATAGATTGTATAAAGCCACATTTATTCCGTAACTAAATTCTTTGTCAGACGTATTATTTGTTATTAGTAACTAAAACCTGCAGTTGTTTCCTTTTTTTAACTCATTTGTGCACAAATTTATCAGTTTTGAAATATTATTGTTATTTTAATAATTAGTCTACTTGCTGGATGGTTTTTATTTTTTTATTTTATTGCTTGTTCCTCCCTTTATTTAATATTTATTATCTAAAAGTACAAATTGTTTTGTGCATAGTTTTTATAATGTTAATTTATTAATCTGACTAATTGACGTAGTCTATGCAAGTATAATGTTTCACAGCTAAATAAAATAAGAATTTTTACTTGTATTTTTACAGTTTTGAATTATTTATGTTATTAATTTAGTTTTGTATAGTGTTCAGATTGAATACTAAGCCAGTAAGAAAATTTAAAATTTGCAAGAAAATGCAAATAAATTTACAAAAAAGATTCAATGTACTGTCATCCTTTGTGTTTTGTTTATTCCAAATTACCTAAAATTAGTCAACTAATTATAATTTTGCAGATATCCGAAGGTCCGAATGATCCCAGCAAGCGTGATTGTAATAATCTCTCAACTGGAGCCATTTTGCTGGCAGATATTATTCCATCACTACTGATTAAATTATCTGCCCCGTTCTTCCCTCTTGCAATTCAGTAAGTATACAGTGTATTGAAATAATTTTTGTTAAAATTATTCATGGTGAGTATTTCTTTTCTATTTTAAAAGTTTGAAAGTTGTTGGAAATAAACCAAGGTCCCATAAGATCGGTTGTACTAGAAGAAAGTAACTTACCAACTAACCATAATAGTTTACAAAATGTAAGTTGCCTAACTATGAATTGAATTGATTTCCTTTTATACCTATAAACAAACATGAATGTAACTGTTCTATTGACTTATATAAACAACATACTCTTTTTAAAAGAATTGAAGATAAACAACATACATCTTTTTTTCACCGTGTTAGCCCACGGATTGGAGCACGAAATAAGGCGGGTGAGAATTTTTGCGCTGTTGCCAGACATGGGACTGGCAAAGCGAGGAATGGTCGAGAATCGCTTGCTCTGCGCCACGATCTGGCAACACTGAACGCTCATGTCGGTCAATTCTCGACCGTGCTCCCGACTGTAGGTACTATACCTGCTTTTTTTTAGTCTTATAACCAATCCTAAAATCACTTGGTGATTACCGCGGTTTCGGGTAACCTAAATACCTATCTTCAGATCACAGAAATAATTAAATTAATCCCTTCATTAGGTCGTCAATTACATTAAAGTCATTACACAAAACAAAAATCACAAAAACATGTCACGAAACATATTAAAACACTTTTTTTAAAAACACATTAAAAACATAGATTAGGCCTAATCACGCTAACCGGTCAAAGTAAAACGTTTAATACGACTGTCGTGGCGAGGTTTGGAGTCTACTCCTTCTCTTTGCCTTAGTCCTTTTCACTATTTGGTTAAGAAGCGTTACAACCCTTCGACACGTTGATCAAATTGCAGGGTTGTAACGCTTCTCAACCAAACAGTGAAAAGGACTAAGTCAAAGAGAAGGAGTAGACTCCAAACCTCGCCACGGCAGTCGTATGATCGAATGCCTTGTTGAGACGAGAATTTGAGACTGACGTATCTGCAAATTGAACTACAGTAGATTCTCTAGATCACTGTTTTTCTTTTCTGTAGTCCCTCTTCATAATCCTAATTGTTTCTTTCTTATCGTCGTTACTAATGAAAGTAGATGATAATAAAGTTCCCACTGCGCTGACGTCATACTCAATATATATCACGAGAAAACTATGATATGTTGATTACCAGCTATCTCTGATTACAAGCAAACAAGACTTTCAAGAAAAGGTATCAAAAATAATTTTTGTTACTTTTGTATTTAGTTCAAGCAGTTTTTGAAAAAAGTTATAAAAGGTGTTTTTTTATAAATTTTACCAAATTTTAGGCCTTATGCAAGACCTAACAATGCTATTGAATTTTATTTTTTTGGTTGAAAGAGACATAAGAAAGGAGTTAAAAGCAGGGGTGCCCACAGCATGGTTTGATGGCGCAAGTTGCGCCATCAGAATTTTTGGGGGGAATCATTTTTTGGGGTGTTTTTCACAGTTTGGGGGGGGAATTTTCATATGTTCCTGATTAAAATCAATATATAATATGAAGATTTGACGATTCCCCCCAAGAAATTAGGAGATAATCTGTTGTTTCTATGTGTTAAAAATCTCCAATTAATCGTGTGGAAGTGCCGTATTATTGACAGCCAGGCAATTCGACTACTACCAACGTATACTTAACACTTAAGGGTCGGCTCTAGCTGTCGGCCATGTTGGCTGACACTCCATAAGACCAATGTTAAATTAAAATCCAAATTTTTCCTTTATTTTTGATCGGAAAATTATAAACGATATGTCATTTTAAAGCTATGGTCAATATGCATGCAAATGGCTTTTTAAAAATTAAGAAAAACATTTTGTTTAATATTTATTAACAATTTAAAACATTGATTTTTAATATTTTTTTATGTTGTCACTATTATAGCGAAAAACTACCAAGCCATTCGCCTAAAGAATTTCGTCCCCAAGACTTTGGGTATTTTTTTTAAAACGCTATTTGAACAATTGCGGGTTTTAAATGGATTTAGGCTTAGCAATGTCCGTGTAACCTACCGCCGCTATAGGGTGATTTTAAATATTTTTTACGTTGTAACTATTAATTATAGCGAAAAATTACCAAGCCATTCGGATAAAGAATTTTGTCCCCAAGAGTTTGGTATTTTTTTAAAAACGCTATTTTAATAATTGCGGGTTTTAAATGGATTTAGGATGAGCAATGTCCGCGTAACCTACCGCTGCTATAGGGAGTCGAAGGTTGCTTTCTGTTTTACTAGAGCCGACCCTTAAGTGTTAAGTATTCATTGCTACTACTGCTTGTAGTGCAGTGTAGAGACGAGCCGATAGAGGGTGCCGCGTGTGGTGTAATCAAAGTATAAACATATTATAAACATTTATAGCATTGAGAGCCTGCCAAGGTCATTCTGCAAACAACTGCCCTCCCCCTCACAACAGTCCCAAAACCATGGTGTAAAACGGTGTAAGTAGATAAGGGGTGCTACCATTGTATTTGGATAACCTAATGATCTATTTTATTATTCATGATCTATGGTGCTACTCAGAAAGACGAGTTTTGGATGGGTTCAGCGCATTTCATCAGATGACGTTACGGCTCGAATTAAAAATGCAGCCTTTCGTCCAAACTGCGTTTGCGCATAAATCATCAACAAATAATGTCTTACAAAGTGTATATTTTTGGTTTCTGTATGAAACGTGCTTTCCAACAGTGTGAGTTTAACGATACAAATATGAAATTTACTATACCGAATTACCTTCATTTTATTCTCTTTAGATTGGCGATTTCAAAAACGAAGTGAAATAAATAGTAAAAAACTTTCTTACTACACATAAATATAGTGTAGAAAAAGTTATTATTAAAAATAATTTGCATATTTTTAGAAATATTCGTCTAAATTCAAATAGGGTTAAAGGTTGACTATTTTCTAACTTCAATATCAAATTTACATCGTTATAAACTACGTTTAGTTAGCTTTAAAACGATAACAAATTCATAATTTTTAAATGAGCGGTAGTGAGTGAACAAGTTTGTCTTGTCGTCTAATCAAAGAAAAAAACTTCTGTTCAAATCATAAAAAAATCCATTGAAAGTAGTATTACTATTCACTTTTTTTAAACTAATTTTTAATACAAAACAGTTTTATTGACTTATGTATTGCTTGTTTTTTTTTATTTGGGTGTTGTCTTGCTTCTTCGTAGATGTGTTCATTTTTTCCTTTGATTGGACACCATTTGAAATTTTGAAAGATCACATTTGAAAATTTTTGTGACAACAAACTCATGATTTCGTTCAGTGATATCTTGTTCGATGAAATTTGACCTGGTACGTCCGTTTTGACTTCCATTTGCTATCGGGTTAAGGTATGTTGTGATTGAAGCGACTGGTGCGATCATAGCTCTGCGATTATCGCTGGAAGATAATCTCGGAGCGATGATCGCCGTCAGACTGTTGTTATTGAAGCGATTATTCTACCAGTTGCCCGTTCATAACAAGACAAGACCATTTTGAACAATGCAAAGCTGGCGCCCGCGATTATCACTCTGCGATTATCGCACCAGTCGCTCAATCACAACGTACCTTTACATCTAACGCGTCTGGCCTGTTAGTTTTATTACATTAAGTTCTTTTGAAAACTATTTGATGTTATTAATTATTATTATTATTAGTTATTTTTTGTTATTTATTTAAAAATCTTAATTTAGGGTATTCGTGTTTACCCCAATACTTACACTTTGTAACTACTTTTCAATCAAAGTCTAATTTTATCAAAATAATATTAAAACAATGTTATTCTCACTTAATTTTGTATTGCATGAAATATTATTTATTTGTATTACGTTTTTGTATTCTTCCAAACGGGTTAAGTACCTACTACTGGTCTTCAAAATGTATTGTAGTTTTTTATTGTTATTTTCTTACAACATTTTCTTAATTATTTTCAATGAATGTAAATTTATTTTTGTATTTTTCAACTATATATTACTTTTTTTTATTAAATTGAATAGCTAGTTTAATACTTCAACATGTTACCGTACATTACATACGATTACCACCAATAACAAGGATTTCTTTTTCACCAAGCATTAGAGGTTAAAGAACTTATTTAATATTATATGATGTCTTCTGCTACTTTCAAAAGTAGTAATATGCTGTTTTTGTTAATAATAAATCTTACAGATCTGTGTATTTGTATTATTTTATAAATTACATAGAGCCTCCTTTTTTCCATAAACATATTTTTATGAAAAACTTTAATAAGTTATTGGATTTAACTGTAAACTTTAAGTTACCTAATGGGTTGTTTTCAGATTTTCAGAGAATAAAATAACACTTTTAAGAAAAAAAAAACAAAACAATTATGCATAATTATGTTTTTTTCTTTTGCTAAAATGGCATAAAATGTCTACTTTATTTGGGAAAGGGAACCCACAGGCAGGTTTTTTTTTTTGGTTGGGGGGGGGGTTTGCGCCATAGGCTTTGGGGGGGATGGGCACTCCTGGTTAAAAGTAAACAATTTAGGGGTATTAAGACTAAAAAAATGTTGATATTCGGCCAATTTTTTTTTTTCAAAGTTTGACGCTAAAGCTAAAGATCACCTTTCTTATTTTATTTTTCCAAAATCTGGATGCCAACAGACAACTTTTTTCTCCTATTAGAATCCCAAATTCGAAAAATTGCTTTTTTCTGCCCACCCTACTGTACATTTACCATGTTGAAAATCCCTAAAAGCATGGACTCAGTTAGATACAGTTTGTTGTATGTAGGCCTAAGTAGTTTCTTTTTAATAAAAAAGTAAACAACAAACAATGATTCAAACATATAACAGCTGATTTAGTCCATTAGCTTTAATACTCCAACAAAAATTAAATAAATATTAAAACGTGTCCAGTTAATGTACAGTATAATATTATGTAAGTGTATATTGGTTCCCTATCCCAAGTATAACCCAGTTACAAACTGCGCATGCGCATAGACTGTCTATGACGTATGCAACGGAGAGATAGGAATGATTCTCTCTCTCTCTCTCTCTCTCTCTCTCTCTCTCTACTCGCACTGTGCATGTGTAAAGCTGTGTATAACGTATTTGACAGAGAGAGTAGAAACGATTCTCCTGCTCTTTTCTTTCAACTGCCTGTTGAAGTAGCAGAAGGGGAAGTGTTTCACTTTTCTTCTAAATCCAGGCCAATTTACCCTGAAGAATTGGTAAAAAATTTTCACTTTAAAAAGGTTGTTTTACTTGAATTAAATTAATAACCTGGTTTTGACATATTTAGTAATAATTGCTGTCTCTGTTCCATCAGTGTGCGTATGGGACTGATTCTTATCTTGGGTGCTGCTGGCTATATTTTAGTTGCTGCATCAACTGCTGTCTGGGTCGCTATTGCCGGAGTGGTGTGTACTGCATTTTCTTCTGGGTTGGGCGAAGCTACTCTACTCTCGTATATGGCTTTTTATAAAGATACGTAAGTACTGTGTTAGTTCAAATTCAAGTCACATGTTTGTATAATACCAGCTCATTTGTTAAAAGAAATTTGACTAAGTATATTTTCTCTTTTATAAAAATAAATGCTTATTTTTAAACGATAATCACAGAAATTGTCTTGCCTATTCAGAAATGTAATCTCTACATGGTCATCAGGAACTGGTGGAGCTGGTATATTTGGTTCTTTAACATATGCAGGACTCACATCTTTAGGTCTGTCTCCTTCGACAACTCTCTACTGTCTTTTGACCATAACAGCTGTAATGGGAATAGAGTAAGTAACCCACAGTATTATCTTATTAATGATTAATTACAACAGTTTTTACATGTAACCGAGCAATTTGTGTGAATTATATCAGCTTTTTCTAGTAGTAATGTGTATGTTGCCCAGAAAACTGTAGAATTCGACATAACACTGGCCATATTTTCAGAATCGATCTGTAAGAAAATTTGTGCAGGGTTTGTTCAAAAATGTGCTAATAGAGAATACAAGCAAATGGTTTTTAACACTATTACAAGGATAGAAATGAATTTGTCTGACCATTACACACCAGAAATAAGGTACAGTCCACAAATGTAATCATTCAAAGTTCCTGACAAAACCTAATATGGTCAAGTAAATGCAAAACTCATACTGTCTTCTGTAAACTGTTTTGGTTGATTTACTGATTCACAGAGCAACAATATATGCAAAGAATTACTCTCGATTATCAGCAGAATTGGGAGGTCGGCAACTGCGGATTTTCAGTGTAACATTAAAGTAAACATAGATTATTCAAAATGTAACTTCATCCTTTATTTGTTTTTTCTTGTAACTGTTACGTTACAGTTGGTGTCACAATATATCCACTCAACTATGTTATCTTCATCGACGTTATCGCCTCCATTTTAAGATTTTACTAAAAATTAGCCAAATCATGGGCAGAAACTTTATTCCTCTTCCACCGCACACTCTTCCAAAATCTTTTCCACATTTGGTAAAATCTTCAAGTTGGTGGCTTATTTGACAAGTCAGCTGTCTGACATGTATGTAGAGGTTAAGGCTCGTTCTTTAAATTTTGTGTCTACTATTGTCTACACTTACTTTGTTAGCCTTTTTTATTGTTTACCTTATTCTAGAATAAAAAAAATTAATACCGTATTTTATTGTTACGTCTTGGCTATACTCTCTGGTCATTTTCACTCTGGTGAGATCGTCGTACATTAAAATGTTTCACATATATTCACACATGACACAAATACTAACAGTTAAAATAAAATAGATGCCGATTTAAAATAAAATGGAGTTACAGCTCCGAAACATGTCGTCATAATATCACAACAAGAAGTCACATCACGGACCTTATTAAGGCAATATAATTATTATGAATTATTTAGTAATGTAATTCTGGAAAGAATTGCATAAAATAGGACTTCCATTTCCACACCGAGAATATTGTGATGTAGAATGACCAGAATGATGGAAAAGATGTTCTACATCATAACATCCTTTTAGTCACAAATTGGCTGCCATCCATCATCTATAATGTTCCTTTGTCTAGTAACAACTTTTTAAAGAAGCCGCTTTCATAATAAAACAAATTGCTATAAATAATTGATATGATGTTAACCTTATAGAAAAAATGTTTACAACTAAATTAAAAAATAATGCGAAATTACTTATATTCCCAACAGATGGTACTACTAAACCACTCTAAAATGACGTAGAATCAACTACATTGATAAGGTTAGCTATGCTGATTGGGAATATATTAGAAAAGAAAAATCTCTGTAAACCAGCTTTTTACTATAATAACAATTTAGGGTAAATGTTAGTTAATTGTTAATTGTAAGGATGAAATAGATAACATGGAAAAAAGTGGTGTTTATAAACTGTCATGTAACATGCAGCCTATTATGTAGGCCAAACAGGCTGTAGTTTTAAATGTTGGTTAAGTGAACACGAAAGAAGTTGGCGGTTGGGTAATGACTCTAGTTTTTCCAATCATTTAAGAACTAATTTAGTGACAGATTTTTTCAATAATGTTAATTTTAAGATTCTCCATGTCAATGAAAAAAGTAGAAAATCAAATTCATTAAAATTGTTATAAATTAAGAGATTATTTTGTAAAGACTCCAGCATTGTAGTAAATGATCAGGTAGAATTCATATTAAACACACCCTTGCTTACACGATTGTCTTCCCTATTACCATAGGTCCACCACAGCCCTTTCCTTTACTTTTGTTTGTCAACCAAGTGACTGTTCTCTGTTTTATGCCTGTTTTTTTTTTTTTTATATTTTCCTTAGTCTGTGTTAAGCTGCCTTGTCAATGCCGTCGCTGGCGAAACCATGGTCGGCAAAACTCAATAAATTTTGTAGAATTTACTAAAAATTGTGTTTGTTTTTTCACTTTTTTTGTAATTTTATTTAATACTGTTGTTTTCTGTAAATTTTAAATAAATGGTTACAAAATCACTGGAATGGTGTTTGCAGTTTTCAAAAATACTGGTTTAGAGGCAGGGCACTAAGAGGGTTAAAGGACAAGGGGACAGGTCTATTGTATCCGCAAAGTCAGATTGTCTGTGGTATGCAAAAATTTATAATTCGAATTCTGTATAGACTGTTTCTTAAATTAAATAAACAATATTATAGGGGGATTCATGCAACCTGTGCTAAGTATGTTAAACGTGTTAAGTGTGTTCAAATCGAGAAACTCGTTTGACAGAAGTGTCCTATTTAGAGTCGATAGCACACTTGGCTTTAGCATGGTCTGGGGTCTGCTAAATCGGTGTTAACGTCGTAAAACTCTTGGGGAAGATAATTTGAGGTTTTCAGCTTGAATCAACAACAGGTTGTTTGTTATAATTGTGTTTGACCTGTTTCTTTGCGATGGAAAATAATAATAATTTCGAATTCATGAAAAGAATTTGGAAGAAATTGGGGAAACGATGGAACAAGGAAAATAAACATCTTCTCCTAGCTTTAATTTCCGAGAATCCGACAAAGTTTGACATACATTTTCGTGTTCAGAAAAGTACAGAGAACATTTCTGTGTATTTGATTTTGTTTGCACAAATATGTTTGCAAAAAGGAACCAAAAAGAGGCCTTAAAGTAGGGAAAAAACCTCTTTTAAAAACTAAAGAATATGGTAAGAAGGCGTATTCTAAACTTTAGCCATTTAGCCTAGATCACGAAAACACAAAATATGTTTCCAAAACATGTAGAAAATGAGGCCTAATTTTATCTAAAATATAATTCACAAATTATAAAGTGCGTAGGGTATTACAGTTTCGGCGCAAATTTACTATTCAATCCTCAGCTGACCTACGGTAACAGAAATGCAAGAATAATAAAATAAATTGCTTAGTGTTAAGGAAAAACTTACTATAGCAAATAACACTTTAGCACATGAGCACAAGGGGTCCTTCATTTAAAATTAAAATAGCAATTTAACATGATAACACCTTAAGCATTTAGCACAGGTTGCATGAATCCCCATAATGTTCTATCTTTTGTAATTTGTTACAGTTTTTGGTTAATTTTGGAACATCCAAAGATTAATTCAGAAGAAGGTAGTGAGCCAGAGGATACTTCTGATACTGCCCACGTCGTGCCTGTTTCGACCTCACATGATAGCTTTACCGACAAACTCTTTTATATTCCAACCTTGTTTAGTTATATGATTCCTATTGGTCTAGTTTACTTCTTTGAGTATTTCATTAATCAAGGCCTGGTGAGTTGAAATTTTTTAAGAAAGAATATTTTCCAACAGATACATATTTGTTTTAATTAGATTTAAAAAAGTTATTTATAGACTTAGGGATTTTTATTAGGCTAATTGTACCTTTTAACTTGACAACTTACTTTGTTGGGTCAAACTGTCTCAGGTATAACTTTATATGTAATTTTTCTTGACATAGTTGGCTGCAGTGAGCTGACGTCCCTTCTACCTTTCAGTTGTCTACTAGGCAGTATGGAATTTTTCGTGTAAAAATACTACAACATAATACCTTTCTGTACATTCTGCGCATAGAAAATCCGTCCACTTGTGACAAAATCCGTTCAACGCTATTTCTTATACAATGGGATCCGTGGGAATCCGTTGACCTGGCTTGTGACATCATCATGACGGTTGCACCACAAGAAGTAATTTTAACTAAATTATCACGTGTTTAAAATTAATTGAATTTTATTATTCTGATCACTTTCTAAACATGGGTATGACGCTTGGGTAATGATGTAAAGAATGGTTTCAACGTTCTAACAAAAAAAATCTAAGTCGACATAACAGTTGGAAATAGTTGTTTAATGTGAAATACTTAGTTGAGACAGCTTACAAAAATTCTAAATATACAAATTCTAAATAAGACATTGATTTCTTTGTAAAAATCAATTTGTGTTATAAAAAAATGTATGTAGTTATTATATAATTTAGATTGTTTATAATTTACCCAACCGGTAGATTTACCACATGTTTTTATTTTAGTAGATATTTCCACAAATTCGTAAATCCCGTCTTAAAGGTTTCATTTTATTCTCTCGCCACCACACCATTTTCCATATGATATCCACGTCCCGTTTTGGAGATTGGTTTACTTATTTGTTTTACATTGTTTGAAATTACAACACAATGAAGTACATTTCTGTTCTGTACATTTAATGTTACTGTTCAATCTTTCGCGGCGATTTACTACTCTTTTTCACATAATTTGCTGTGACGATTAAAAGTTTATCACTGTGGTCTACATTTTGACCCGATGTCCATGAACTTTTTTAGCCGAGTGCTATCCCCTCTGTCTTTATAGGTGGTTAAAGCTGCCGAGACGTGTGCAAATTAATGCCGTCTGCATTTTAGTAACTTGTGCAAAGATTGGTGTTGTGGGCATAGGCCGACGACATGTGATTTTAACCTTTGGTATAAAGTCATCAGATATTTATTATTATTTATTAATTTTTGCTATTATGTATAATATTTACAGCTAATTTCTAAAAGTTATTCTAATAAATTGTAAAATTTATTAATTTGTTTTATTAATATCAATTACCATCTGTGCTAACTTTATTATTATTTATTAACTTACGCTCATTACAGCATACAATTACACATGCGTTTCCCATGCCAGGTGGAGAGTCACAGTATTCAAATATGGTCTAAAATAGTTAAATAAACACACATTCGACCGAACGTATCAACTTAACTACTAACAATTTTTAGCTTATACTAATTTAAAAAATGAGAGTCAAAAATTAAATAAACAAATAAAATAGAATCACCGTTATATCCAAATTAAATTTTATAAAAGCATACGACTCTGGGACAAAATAGATGTTTTAAACTACCTTCTTACAAAGACGTGAGAGTCAGGCATGTATGTACACATGTGTTAGCCTAATCTGTGGACACTTATTATGATCAAGATATACATATTTTCTGTCTAAATTCATTGTTTCCATTTATTTCTAATGACTTTAAATTAGTATATTATAGGCCTAATTTCCTCTATTTTCATCTTTCAATAGTTGCACATATAAATAAAAAAAACTTTTTTAAAGAAGTTTTTTAGTTAATACAATATTTTAGTTAATATTATGTTAAATTTTGAATAATCTTTTAAAAGTAAACTTTTTTTCCAACCATACAAGTATCTATGTGATACCAGTACGGTTGGTAAGTTGGCTCTCTTTAACCCAGATCGACACATAACCCGAACCGGTTTGGAAAAAAGTGTGTGAGGCTCTCGCGCATTAGAAGTGGAACTTCTTAAGTTCTAGAAACAGTTGATTCCATGCATTAGTTTCTTTGCATTTGTTGATGATTTTATTATTTCAGGATTAGGAAACGGTTATTAGCCCAGGCAGCAGGGAGTTAAAAATGAAGTTACTTGGAAAAAAATGCGGGAGACATGAAACTTGGTAATATAGTACATTTTGACATCTTAAAAAACATACCAAGTTTGCGACCCCCACCACTTTGAGCTAACCCCGCCATCTTGGAAAATGGTGGCCAAATTCAGGTTTTTTCCAAATAACTTCAGTTAGGTGCGTCCTAAAAAAAAGTTTCGTATAAAAATTATAGAGAATTTAATATTCTAAAACTTTGTTTCAAAAATGTTTCTGTGGAATAGACAGTTTTTGAGTTAAGTGCCATCTTGTGTATAGGTTGCCCATTAATGCATCAATCTTTTTGAAACTTTACACACATCACATTAAAGTCTTTAAAATTGTTCTGTGAAAATTTTAGCAGAACAACTCTTGCAGAAACAAAATGGTGGAATAATGAAATATTTATTCAGCGTATTCATGCAGTTTTTATAAATACACAACACAAGATGGCACTTAACTAAAAAACTGTTTATTTCACAGAAAATTATTTTAAACAAAAGTTTTAGAGAATAAAATTCTCTATAATTTTTATAGGAAACTTTTTTCTAGGACACACCTAACTGAAGTTATTTGGAAAAAACCTGAATTTGGCCACCATTTTCCATGATGGCGGGGTAAGCTCAAAGTGGTGGGGGTCGCAAACTTAGTATG
>JAGFPH010000203.1:217973-241054 GCA_018207615.1 Philaenus spumarius
GTGGCATATCGTTTGAAAGCTTATTTAATTCTGAATACAAAAAGAATAATAGTTAATATTAAAACAAAAATAGTACAGCAAAATGGGGCAAAATTGGAAAACGCGATTTAGTTGTTTTTTGGTCGCCATTTTTAATCGGTTAAAAATATGGATGTGCAAATTTCACCGTTGGTTTTTTCTTGAAATTCTACATTGAAATGATGTATCACATGACCGCCTTCCTATTTAAAAAAACAAAGTTACATTCAAAATGGCGGATCCAAGATGGCGGATAGATTTTTTGATATCTTAATAAAATAGTATTTTTACACAGAGTAGGTTCCTCAATCACATCTACCTTCAAATTTTCCTTATATACGAAATATTAAACCGGTTCCAGACTTAATCAACACCCTGTATATATATATTGTAAGTATTGGTAAGTAAACACCAATACCCAATGTCTTTAACATCAGCAACAACATAATAATTATAATAATATATTATAAAATAAAATTTAAATAAATTCCTAATAAATGAATCTACAGAAACAGGCCAGACTAGCTTTGTGAGTAATAGTATTTCAACAGGAAGTTACAACGGATGTACCAGCTTAAATTACTTAAGACACAAATACACTGCTTTGCATTATTCTGTGTGAATCAACGAGTGCAGACACGCAATAAATACTGCCAAATCTGTAAAACTGGAAAGCCAATCAGAACAATATAAAATTCAAATAGACCAATCAAAAAATAATTCAAATGCGTGAAACTGGGTGGTGGGGAAATTTTAGAGAGGACACGAGGTCTGTCATCTAAAAACTACAGGAAGAGTAACATCAAGACCACAACTTTTAAAATGCCCTAGTTTAATATTTTCAATCATCGAACAGAATAATCATCTAACCATTAAATAATCAGAGAGTAAAAATCATCATATATTAATAAATCAAAACCATCAAAAGTGCAGTGTTTAAAATAAATAAAAGTAAATAAGTGGAGTGTATAAAATCATTAAAAATAAAAGTGCAAAGTGTATGAGAGTGGGAGAAAACCAAAAATTATATAAGTAGATATAAAATTTCATTTGATTGTTAAGACAGATCTCGAGGGTTAAAGTTAAATAGCAAACGAAATCATATCCAGAGGATTTTATCATAAGTAACATTAAAATAAATTAAAAATAAAATAAATAATCATTTGTATAGATAATTGTGTTGGGACTGGTTCATTAGGATTAACTAAAACACCTCATAAGTAATCGAGATCAGTCACCGAACCAACTTAATAACATTCAAATAAATCTATAAATAATATAATACATTTTGTAATATCAGATTTTATTATGTACTAGTAATTAGAAGAAATTTAAGATTCAATCATTAAAATTTAGACACATAGATTTAAAATTTAGGAGAGCGGGAAATCAAATTACTAGCACCGCCCTCCGTAAACTTTCACTTTATTACTTTCGAAAATATAAATTGAGTAAAAATTAATTGTATCACATTTACATGTACTTAACTATTTTGTGAAAAATAATCATTGTAGGAATTATTTCCAGAAATTTCAGAATATATTTAATAATTTTGTGAAAATGTCTCTGTACTTATTTCTACCTAGTTCTTTGGAGTACGTCACATGCCAAGCTAAAATTTGATCCCTAAGAAGGGATCTGGTGGAGCCTCCAAAACTTAAAAATATTATCATTTAAAACACCTTTAAAACAAAATACTTTACAAAACCGTACAAACTTACATGATAAAGTCGCCCAGATTTACGTACCCTAACAATATATAACTCTCCCAATAGATCAACCCATAGAAACTGACTTTAACCCAGAATTTACATAAAACAATTGTCCCTTTAATATCCACAAACTGTGCCCTTACCTTTACTCTGTCTTGGTGGCTCAGACAGCACAGCTCCCTTGCCCTGATGTCAACCTGGGTTGGCACACCTCACGAGAAAAGCCTTTCTGGTCTCTCCTTGACGCCCATGCTTGCGTCTACTCCCCGAAGCCCCCGGTCTCCCAATACCTCTCTTCTCACCCAAAAATCTTTCCCAAAACCTTTCTAATGCCTTCTCCCTGTTTAAAACTTCTGTTCCCCCATTCAGTTTTCCCCGTCTAGTCTTTCTACCTGAATATTGGTTTACTTAAAAATGCAACTGCATTGCATCATTCCTAATTACATATTTACTTACTCAATATTATCTAATTGTGCTCACAAGCGCAACTCTGCTATTGTAAAACCATTTCGTAACACATGGCTGTCTCCTAGAATGCTGATTCCGTCTTTCTTCCCTACTGATGTTTGAAGGTGATGCTCAATCATACCAAATGATTCTATTACATTTTCTTGTTTGTTTCCATTAGCTTCATTAAATTTGTCTGTTCTATTTTGTAATTGTGACTTTACAACTGCTTTTTCTTTTTGACACTTTTTATGGGAACCTTTCCCTTTCTGAAGAGAGGTGTTTACATCCTTTGTTATTAAAACAGACTTGGGAAAGTTAACTAAAATATTTAACTAATTAAAGTTAAAGTTCATGCCAGAAAAAAATAACTGATTAAAGTTAAAGTTAATGTCTGAAAAAATTAACTGATTAAAGTTAAAAAAATTAAATGATTAAAGTTAAAAGTTAAAATACGGCACGTCAGGTTTATCAATACGCACGTGTGACGTTTCATTTGATTGATCTCATTTTGTGATTCAAGTAAAGCTAATTCAAATACTTTAGTAAAAATAATCATTTACAAGTATACGGTCCAATTCTTTGATTTATTCTCTACACTTTCTTATAATAATATTTCATTTTTGGGCAAAGAATACATTCCTAAATTTAAATTACTATTCAATCTAGGCCTAGTTTTGTTAGAGCAGTCTTGTGGTAGGAACATAAAAACTGATGTTTTCAAAATAAGAAATTGATATATATTTTTATACACTTCTATTTAAAACTAAATTACGAAACCTTTTTACATTTATGAATAAAATTACAAAAAATGTTTACTACTCTTTTTGTAGGCCTAAAGTTGAACTTTTTCCTTTCGTTACTAAAAATTTTTGTTTCTTGAGCTAATAACTTTGTAAATTTTGCATCAATCATTTTTTTACTGCCTTATATGACTTCTTTGAACCTTTCTCTACAAAAAGCTATGGAACATTTTTAGATTGGTTTAGAATTACTATATTTTTCAAATTTTTGAAAACATTCTTGCACACGCACCGAAATGGCTTGGAGTTGAAAAACATTAACATGGACAGTTGTAGGGAGAATTAATTGAAATTACAGTAAAATATTTTGAAAGAAATTAAGTTTTTACTACGTTTTAGATTAGAATATTTTCGCTACTGGTACTGACAGCGAAAGATTGCTTGATGCTTTGACTTGACCAAGTTCTAAAATTAGACAAACTCGAACAATGATAGAGCATGTAGGGGTGGGTAGAGGTACCGGTACCATTATAAATTATGAGAGACTTCAGGTCATCTCCCTGACCTTGAGGAAAGATTGAGATGACAAACAACGCTCCCATAACTTATGAAATTATCAACTGTAGCCTACACTCCAAACAACTCAGCTTAAATACTAAACTGTTTAATTACTTTTTTTTACTGCGTAAAAGTGAAATCACGTAAAGCGGGACCGCGATAACAAGGACTGCCTGTATCTTATGTATAAATGAATTATAGGTATTAATACATAATGTTTTAAAATGTTCTATATGTCACGAACATAACCTTCCTTTTCCCATAAGATTTGGTTTTCGCTATTTGCGGTTTTGTGATTCGAAGCAATTTTTCGGAACCTATTTGAGTTTTTTATTCGTTTGATAACATTTTGTGATTCGAGGACCACTAAATGAATTCTTTTAGAAAACAACATTTTACAATATTCAATTCAATTCTTTGATTTATCTATACTCTACAAGAAATTTGAAATTGAAAAATATATTGATACAGTTCTTTTTAGAACCAAGTTACAAAACTTTTGTACGTTTTGAAAAAAAAAATATTACTACTTTTTATGTATTAAACAAATAAAAGAGCACTGTGGCGACAAAATCACACTGATTTAAATAAAAACCCGAACCACAAAACAAGGAACAAAAACAATAACTAAACAACTAAATTGTAAGTTATGTTTAATACGTTACCCTTATGTACATTTCGATGACATGGTCTTCATCCTCAGAGGGTTTTAACACTACTCATTTGATATTGTTTTTGTTCCTTGTTTTGTGGTTCGGGTTTTTATTTAAATCAGTGTGACTTTTTATGTAGGTCTAAAGTTGAACCTTTTCCTTTCATTACTGAACATTTTTTGTTTCTTGAGCTAATAACTTTGTGACTTTTAAATATTTGTAATTCACTATCCAAATGTATAATTTCTTCTTCTTTTTGTTACACAAGATTTTCCAGAAAGACGTTTATGTTTTGTAACTCAATGATTTTATTTCTGGATTTTATTAAATCATCATTTATTGTTTTGAGCATTGAATTTAAGTTTCCTACTTCTTCACGCAACTGTTTATTTAGCTCTTCCAACAGTAGTTGATCTGCTTCAATTTCTTAATCCGTCACACTTATCTTGCTTATCCATTTGCAAACACACATTACAAAACCAATCTTCCCCAGACTTTACTAAATGTCTGAAATCCTTAATGTTTAGATCAATGCATCTTCTGTGGAACCAGGCTTTACACTCACCCCGGCATAGCACTCCTTGGCAAATTTTTTCCGCAGTTACAGTAAGGATTTGTTGGTAGTCCTACCATTTTTAATTGTTAAGAGACAATTATAAAAAAACGTGGAATACAATGCAAATTAAATTTCCTTGTAATATAAGGTACCTACAATATTTTAAAATTATTAGTATAGCATTCGTAATATGTACAAAATTACTTTAGTATATTTGTGCAAGACAAATATTGTACAGATAAAATCAAAGTCCACACAGTGAGACTATATCAAAACATTTTGGCTAACCACCAAGTCAAACAAGCATAGTCAGTCAATAGAGTAACAATAAATATATGCACAGTACCAACTCCAATCTATTTCCAGTTTTTAATGAAATTAAATAATTGTTTATGCTTAATTAAGCAATGTACTTTATTTAAATTGAAGCAGTACTTACAAATTTCAGTTCGCCACACCATTTCCTACTCTGTCACAAATTTGAAAAATTTACCTATACTGTGTACCTCCTTATTTATATTAAAAACTGGAAAGCAGTCAAAACCACAATCTGACTCAGTTACCAGTCCAAACTCCATCCTAAATAATGAGATAGGCCGATACAGTTCGGTACCTATTTCTTTTCACCTAATTTAAAAGAAAGGAAACAATTAAGCAATTTTAAAGACACCATGGTACGCACCATTTAAAATACTTAAATTTATTATCAGGGGTTTACTCGTAATTTTTACAGTACCAGAAATGACAGAAAGGGGTTTTTTGGAAAGTTTTTGAAATTTTTACTTCTATAACCCCTAATTAACATATCTTTTGTGAGTTTAAGGGTGCAGGTAATATGCTTACTTTTATAAGAAAAGTACGCATGTATATGTAACAACTTTTGTACTTGTTTATAGCACTTAGTAAATTTAGAGACACATACTATTTTAAATAGATGTTCAATGAGTACTGTGGTGAATTTAAACAATAAGAAACACTGAAGCCCCTAATTTTAATTATTATTAGTCACTTTTAAATAGTATTACAGTACTTATATGCAGCGCTTTAAATAAAACAAGGTCCAAACTTGAAAAAATAATATTAATAAATAAGGGAATATTTGGGATATTTATTTTTTAATTTATTAATCCTGAAATTAAATGAGTTATTCGGTAAGTATTAATCAGTAAATGTGGTCCAAATTATATCATGTTTGGTCTTATTTTGATTGCAATAATCTCATCTATATGTTATAAACTTTTTCATACCGAAAAAGTTAATAATATAAAAGTGTAAGCATCTCTGGATTTTAAACTTTTCGGCCACCTCGATTCCGTATCATCGGTCTCTTATTTTGTAGTCATTTGCAGCGCTCGCCGAACATCAAAGGCGTGTCGCGAGGCTGGCAAAAGGGTGTCTGGTGCTCCAAAGTTGTCCCATTTTGATTCCAAGCTGAGGGACAATCTGGGAGACTTAACTGTAGTTGGCTTGCATATTCGCAATGCACTGGAGTGTGGGGATATCTTGATGTTTTTCGATTGGCGATTGGCGGACGTAAAATTCTGAACCAAGTGTTGAATGAGTGTGATTGAGGGAGTGGATGGTCCAGTGCAATGTTAGAACAAAACGTAAAAGAAATTAATAAAAAACAGTAGTACCCGAATGGCGTACCAGAGATAAACTCTGTACAGCAAACAATGACATTATAAAGCTATGCGCACACTGCACCTACCGGTACGTCATGTGACTGACAAGAAGACTGCGTCTGTCTCATCGAGTGAGGTTGTATTGCCGCTGTTTCTTGAATTGTAACAAAGTGCGATGTGTATGTGAACTTCATTTGGAGGAAGGGGGAAATCAAGAAACGAAATGTTGATTTTGGTCTCATAATATTAACACGAAAGTTATTAAATTAAAAATAACTCAATCGAGGTCTTGAGTTATTAAAATAGTTTGGATGCCTTATATTTTATAGCTCTGTATAATTTTGTACCAAAGAAAAGAAATTAATAGTTCCGTTCCGATGGGGCTCGCTAACACCGACCGACACGGCACGCCGCGGATCATCCAATAGTTCTTTCATTCCGACTTTTTCAAAACTTCGAAAGTGGCGAATTATCCGTTGACGGTCGGTGTATAGTATGCGCACCTCGATAAAGAATCATGCATTTAACTTTTATAAAAATCCCGGACTTCGGTGCAGTGGGGCGGATTTCACCGTCACGCTCTACTATATATAGTACACATGGGTATGTAGCAGAGTATATAGTTTACTTGATAATACCTCTAAATGGATACCTTTATTAGTCACCTTTGAGTATTAGTTCAATTTTTTAGTTTGAAAAAAGTTTTGGTCTTGCCGAGATTCGAACCAGCAGAGTCCATCACCATAGACTAGCGCCTTACACCATAGACCCCCCCCCTTTAACTTTTGTGTTTGTTAAAACAAACAAATATCCTTTGGGGAACTATACTAACTCAGCCCAAAGTATCTTTTGAAGCAATCGGAAATTTTGAGTGTCCCCTAAAAATGGGGGATTTTGGGGGCAACTCAAAATTTTTAAATGGGAATTTAATGTGTCATGTTAAAAATGATAACTCATTTTAAAAGGTCTATTTAAGACTAAGAAAATGACAAAGAAAATAAAAATCGGACCACCCAAAACAAAATATTTACAAAATCGATTTGGAAGCAATATTTTAGGTCAAGCACTTTGAAATAAACATTTTTTGTCTCTTGAAATTTTTTCTAAAAACTTCCTTTTCGAGATATTAGCAACTTTATGACGATTTATTTCAACACGTTTAGGGCCGCCATTTTGTTTTGGGTGGTCCGATTTTTATTTTCTTTATGTCATTTTCCTAGTCTTAAATAGACCTTTAAAATGAGGTATCACGTGACCATACTTCCCATTTAAAAATTTTGAGTTGCCCCCAAAATCCCCGATTTTTATTGGACACTCAAAATTTTCAATTGCTTCAAAAGATACTTTGGGCTAAGTTAGTATCGTTCCCCAAAGGATATTTGTTTGTTTTAACAAACACAAAAGTTAAAGGGAGGGGGGGAGTGGGACTTTTAAGACACCTGGTATTTGAGTTGGGTATATAAGTGTAACAGATTGTCCTACGTCATAGGCTTAAACCCGTTAACGGTTACACAATGTATAGTTTAATTGGTACTACCTCTGAAATGGACATTTTGCTTTCTAATTTCGTAAGTTGTATTAAAAAGTTTACACTTCTCCCGATTGGTCTTAAGCACACAATTAGGCGCCTCTTTCTTTTTTTTTAACATAATCGGTGTTTTTAACTGTAGGCCTATGTGTAGCCATCAAATGTTAGTTACTTAGCAATTAAAATGTATATTTTAACCAATAAATAAGTGTACGCCTAATATCTTATCAATTTTAAAATTAAACTCTGTCCAAAATTATTTATGTAAGAAAATATATTCTCACTCAAGACGCATGTCAAATAAGGCCGGCCACACACATAACCAGACACAGACAGTCTTAAGCGGCCCATACACTACACATGCATTACACGACGTGCCAAAAACGGACGAAACCTGCCAGTGTGTGGAGGTCTCCGTACTAACCACGCCGTGCAATGCATGGCACGATGGCAATCAAAACGAGTTTGATTTTCGGCACGCCGTGCCAACCTGCTAGTGTGTGGGCCAGACCCGCGCCACGTGCTGAGAGTGAAACGTCTTCACTATGCTATCTTCATGAATCGCACCAATCAACAATAATGCTAAAGCTTTATTTTTCGTTAAAACAGGCATCTCAATCACAGTGACAACCGACTTCTAGCACGTCACGGAGCAGACTGAATTTTCAGTGTGTGGCGCACGGCGTGCCAAGCCAAGCTCGGCGTGCCATTGCACGGCGTGCAATGCATGTGTAGTGTATGGGCCGCTTTAGTCAAAGACGCCTTTAGTCGTTTCTGTCTGTTTGACTAATAGCATTGACTATGCTTACATAGTCAATGCATATAGTGACTGATCCTGTGTGTGGGGGTTTTAGACACTGGCGTCAAAAACATATGAGTTACAGAACTAATGTATGCTATACGTTGTAATATTTTGCTTTGAGGTTATAAACTGTATATAAATACAACGTTTTATCATCAATATAATATTTGTTTAAATATAATATATTTAAATATAATAACGTACCGTATGTAAATAAAAATGTTTAACAAGTAGGCCTACAGACCCTACAGTTTTATAATCCATATTATTGTACACTTTTACTGAGTTAAAAATCTCTGTCAGCATAGTTAAGTAGGCCTAGGTAAGTATTCCATGTTGTTTTTTAATAGTGTTTAAAAAAAAAATATGTACAGTATTTCTGATGTGTATCTAATTAATCAGCCTGTGATTTTTCACGGGGGCTTACTAGTACTTTAATAGGAATCTTCTTACTTTTTACATATTTAACGTTCATTAATCATTACAAACATTCCCTACAGAGCGGGAAGAGAATACCGCGTGATCACGCATGCGCAGGTGGCTCTGACGGACAGTGTCTGATAGCTTTTGACTAAAGGTGTCTTTCGAGAGAGCCTGCGTCAGTCAAGTCAAGGAACAAACGTCTTTAGGCGTCTAATTGTGTCTGTTCGTCTAGTTCCATGCAGTGTGTGGCGATCTCATAACCACCCTTGCTACACCCCTCGTTTTAGTCACGTTTAGTCAAAACAATAAAAACATTGATGACACGTGCCAATTTGATTGGAAACCTTTTACAATTTATAAGAAATCACAATTTTTATTATAAAAAACGGGTTTTATACAGCTACTACTTAGACATTAAAATGACAAATATATTCTTGATCTAAGCATAAAACCTTTCAAGGTGTCAGCATTTGCAGCGTCAGGTAGATACCAATTAAGCTCATTTTCGGAATTGGCTCATAGACTACTTGTATACAATTATTAGACGTGTGTTATAAAAGCTGATGTCCAGGAATACATTTTTAAAATACAAATATATTTGAATGAGTTTAAAAAAATCAGAAACTGATGAACTTGGTTATTTTTATTCTGAAGCTGGTTCGAATTTGTGTGAAGACCATGGATGTTTGTGTAGTAGACTCAGGAATATTAAAAGTCAATTTTCGGCCAATGATAGCCCACCGGTGTCGGTACTTTTCACCTCGAAACAATGAACAAGCTTTAGGTAATTGTGGTAAGTTATCTATACGAGGCCTATTATCTATACATATAAATAAAATTGAAGTGTCTGTGATTCCAAAAAAAATACTTTTTTCTAAGATCATATGATTGTATTCACACTTTACAAAAACCTAAACATGCATGTTTTTATTTTTTTGTCTGTCTGTTTATCCGGGCTAGTCTCCGGAATGGCTGAACCAATTTTGACAAAACTTTCTTTTGCGTGTAGAGGACTTTTCAGAGATTAATCTAGGCTACTTTTATCCTGGAAATGAGTTCCTACTTAAAAACTGAAAAAATGTAAAAATTATGGATAAAATTAAGGATTTTGCGAACGGACGGACGTGACACGTGACCATTGTAAGTAAAGCAACTGATTTGGATAAAAATCTTAACACTTTGACAACATCGTCTGTGTTTTTATTAACGGTATACTCTGGTTTAACCGTTAAATATATATCAAAACAGTGTGCAATAATGTGAATTGTACTCATAGATGTTAAATACACCTCAAAACCTGATTTGTAATATTTATGTTATAGTCCAGTCAAATCGTCTCCAGGATTCAAGAAAAAAATATAGAAGTTTTTTTCTCACTTGTTCTGTAGTTTTTTGGGGTGCAGAATCCGAATTTCAACTTTGCTACTTCACACAGCAAAAATTGCAAAAAACCCCAAAATTTTCGACTTTTTTAAAGTTTTTTTGCCAAAAAGTCATAAAACTTTGCTCTTTTTGAGGTAGACCTATAGAAAATTAAAGTATATTAACATTCCTACAAAAAGCACCTCTATAATTTATTTTTTGGTTGAACGGTTTGCTTCCAAAAGAAAAAATATTTTTCGTAGCCAATATTTTAGGCTAAATTGTGCTCATAGATGTGAAATGCACCTCACTTTGTATGGGAGTTACGAGTAAATAATTGACAGAAAACGTGATTTTGGCTCATACCTGATCATGTAGGCAGGTCTAAATGGGAACAGATAGATTTGAACTAGGGTGACCAAACATCCCGTAAAAATGAGAATATCCCGTTTTTTCACGATTGTACCCAGTGTCCCGAAAAACATTATGCTATTTCATTTGTGATAATAGCCGTGCCCCCCCCCCCCCCTAGCTCCCAGGGAATGGAAAATATGTATGCGCGCCAGAATCTCGCTCAATTCCTAAGGCCCTGTTTATGCACTAGCGGTCGACCGCAGCGGCGTGCCGCGCTACTTTTATAAGTGCATTGAGTTAAATGGGCACGTTTATGCAACAAGAAGCGGAGCGGCGAGCCGCAGCGGTTCACAGAAACAGAGCGGTGCACTTACAAACCGCAGTTTTTTGCGGTTTCAAAATGCATTGGTTTAAATGGGAGCGTTTATGCACAGCGGCTCACCGCTCCCGCCATGTCAGTGCTGCCAACCTACCCGGTGTTTGATTACATTTTTTTATAACACTTTTTCAGACTGACAGGATTGGAGAACAGTTGGAGCACTGACTCCCCCACCACAGTGTTTAAAAAACGAGCGGGTAGCCGCCGCGGTCAACCGCTTGACAAAATTGTCAGCGGTCGACCGCTAGTGCATAAACGAGGCCTTAAGGCCGACCACCTCGTTATAGCCATACTGCGTACTGGCTGGCAGACGATTTATTGTCTCTAAGGTTTTGTTAGTTACTTACATAGCTTTAGTACCACATTTTAGCTGTTTCCCCGTTAATAAAAATTTGATTTTCATTAACCACCCAAAGATTAGGCCTAAAGGTGAAATGATTTAGAATGTTGTATGATACTAATGATTTATTTTAAATCTAAACATTGTCTACCATATAATCAACATGGCTTAGCAAAACTTTATAAAATGACATTTAAGTGTATTAACATTACGTTATTATACTGTAAAGAAATCAATACGGTAAATAATACTGTACCTCTTTAAAGTATGAAAAAGTAACGCATAATAACGAATAAAATATATTTTTTTTTTATTTTAAACATGCTTTTCTATCCATGAATAACATAAATAGACTCGAACTAAAAAATAATCCACTGATAAAATTAATTCTTCCTCAGCGAATCTGATATTGTAATGAGACTTGATAGCTTGCAAACTTTTTACTTTTCACAAAATAAAGCCCCAAAAAGCATGGGGCGTGATGTTTCCGGAACTTCGCAAGAGTACGTCCCATGCTTTTTGGATGTTATTTTGTGAAAAGTAAAAAGTTTGCAAGCTATCAAGTCTCATTACAATATCAGATTCGCTGAGGAAGAATTAATTTTATCAGTGGGTTATTTTTTAGTTCGAGTCTATTTATGTTATTCATGGATAGGAAAGCAAAAATGTACAATATCAGATTAGCTGAGGAAGAATTAACTTTATCAGTGGGTTATTTTTTAGTTCGAGTCTATTTGTGTTATTCATGGATAGGAAAGCATGTTTAAAAATTTTTTTAAAATTTATTTTATTTTTTACTTTTTAGTTATAGTCATAAAATTGATTTTTACAAAATTTTATGGAAATTTTGAACCCCCACCCCTTATCTGAGGGTTAATTTTTTGGTTAATATACGTATGCGAGAACGCAGTCGTAACGCTATGTGCTATACGGAGCAGCCCGAGGCGATCCGGAAAGAGCCGAGGCGACCGTGCACCGGTCCACCCACCGGTTGAACGGTAGTGAGTTGAAGAAAAGCATGTAAAAACAAAGTATATAACAATGACAACATCAACATGGCTTAGAAAACTATATAACATGACAATTAATTATTAATTTTAAGTCATTATACTGTATAGAAGTGAATAAATAAAGCCTCTTTATTGTAGGAAAAAGTAACGCATAATAACAAATTACAAAGTATATAACAAGTACAAATAAAACGCTATAGCCTTATCTCTGTGTTTCTGTTACTTGGTAAATAAAAGTTTACTGGACTAAGAAGTGACTATTTTTGTCGATTGATTCCTGACAAATAAATAAAGGTGATTCTTTTGTTTAAATAAAGAAAAACTTGAAAAATGTGCATAATAAGTGTAGCAGAGCCTGTGCGAAGGCGGTTGGAGTCACCGGGACTGGGGTGACTCATGGCCGGCCTCCATTTTGGTAACATCAAACTCTACACCTAGCGAGGCACACTCACCGGAGCAAGTGCCCAGTCTATTTTTATTCTGTGGTCGCTGACGCTAGACTTTGTGATGTGCGGGCCTAGTTGTGTAAGCAGTGCCAGTAGCAAAGTGGACTCACTCCCCCACTCTGCCGACACTGAACAGCGTGAGCATGAGTGAAAAAGCAACCCGATAAGTGTCCCTACCAGAATCAGAGTGACGTGTGTTTGTTTTGAGTGTTGAACTTTATTCTTTATTTTTATACTATTGTTTCATATTGACACTAATTATGCCCAAGCGTCAATGTAAGTTTATGACAGAGTATTCCAAAGAGTGGAATTACCTATATTAAAAAGGCATGCTATGACAATGAAGCTGAGTTTTTGAAAAAAAAAAAAGATTATGTAGCACAACCAGCACAAACCGAGTAGTACAATACGGAAAAAGTTTAATTTTCATTCGCGAAAAATGGCGGGCTAACGTTTTTTACAAAACTAGTTTTTTGCTCATAAATCCGCCATTTTTGTGAATTTTTAAAAACGAACAAGCAGCATAAATATAGTACAACGCACCACAACTTTCATTTTTTGATTTGCGAAAAATGGCAGGGCTAACTTCAGGGACTTGAATAGTCCCGTTAGGCCCATGTTATACGGGCAGCAAAAACGCGGCGTATTTCACGTCGCGTAGACGCCAAGCATACCGGGTAATGGACTTGCCTGTGTGCAACTTATACGAGCGTTTTAGCCGTCGCGTCGAGCCCTGTAAACTCAGCGACAGCGATTTTTACGCGTCCGGACCGGTAAAGCAAGATGCGGCAGCAATGACGCGAGTTGGTGTTATTCGGGCAGCTTTGTCGCGCAGTGTTTGTTATCATAAGAAAAGGTGAATCAAATGATGAATTTGGAAAACTATTTCAACCAAATTAATTGAAATTAATAAATATACTAATTTAGTAGTACTAGATTAAACAATTAATTTATTTTATTCTATATTTTTCAAAGTTTCTAACAGTATTTCTTTGGTACTATTTGTTTGTGTTTATCAGGAAAAAAGGAAATGCAGTCCTATGTAAGTTGGAAACCCAACCGAAGCAAAATGCCTAGTACAATAGTTTGTATGTCATAATATTGAACGATTGATAATATGATTGGTTATTTAAATCAACCAATAACTCAAAAGCCCTTGGAGATATTGTTATGAAACTTGGTATACACTCTAAGTTTATAGCTGTAAAAAGTGTCTGAAAATATGTTTATAGCTGGAAATATCTGACTCTTCAAATTTCAAAATATTAACCATTTAAAATTAAAAATGTCAAAATTATCAGTCACATTTGTGTTAAAAGTTTTAAATGGCCGCCATTTAAAAATGTGATGTCAGATAAAAAATATTCTCGGATAATGTTTATAGCTATAAACTTAAAGTGTATACCAAGTTTCAGAAAAAAATCTCCAAGGGATTTTTAGTTATTGGTTATTAAAAAAATCGTCGATAATGGCTAAACTAAAACGAAATAAAAAAAATGTTATCCCACATTTTAGACTTATTTTTGCATGTAGAATCTGTATCTGCATAGTCCGCTACGAAACACCCAGACCGTCAAAACGACTATTTATAAAATATAACTTTAACTTTAGTATATTTACCTTTATTTACCCTTAACCCATTCATTAAACATTTTACCATAATTCTCTACAGAATATAATACAAATTTACTTTAAAGTGAATCTTTCCTCATTACAAAACAAACTTTGATTTCCCCCAAAAACAATGAATCCTCCAGCAGGTCTTTACAGTTAATGCAGCACCACATACAATTATTTTTATCATCTTACCTCAGTGTGATTACCAATCTTTCCGCTGGATGAATACTCTGTTTCATATTAGTACCACTCTTATGTATTTCATCGCACACAAGACCAAGCAGCTCATCAAATGAAGAAACAGACATTCTGTAGTAGTTGAAGAACTTGTCTTCATACTGCCTGTGTAACGCGAACGTGGTTTGAAATGTCCCAGTAGACAATCGGCTACTTAACACAGGGTGTGTACCCCAACGCCTCTCTCCCCTTTGGGTACCAGCAAGGTATGTTTCAAGTAAATGGTGAAAACCGATACAACCTATTCGCACTGCATCCATTTTTGGCACTGGAGCAGACTGCAACTACTGACAAGTGGAACTGACCCACTATTCGGGTGCGTTCGGCGACCTTCGGGCTCACTCGGTACCTGACGCGGCGTTATTGACGCTCGTATAACAGTTCCGTTTTTTATGTCCAGCGTCAGCGTTTTATACGCCGCGTTTTTGCTGCCCGTATAACATGGGCCTAACCCCTTTAGCTGGAAGGTACTATCCCTCAGACCCCTTGGGTTGTATCGAGTTCATTATTTGGTCACCCTAATTTGAACGAAAGTCACTACGGTACGGTATGCATTTTTGCCATTTTACGCCATGGAACTTGGATCTGAAATATGGCAAGACTTGATGTTTATCATATTTGAAGATGCAAGTGCCTGCTATAAGTAGGTAATGATATAACTATGTCCCGGACTCCAACGAGTGTTGGTACGTCACAACCAAATAGCGTTTACTTCATTCGTCTTGGTATTGGGACTATTCAAGTTTATGAAGTTACAATATTATTGGTAAACGGCAAACAGCATTGAGTGTTACAAAAGGGAAGGGGAATATACTGATTCTGCGCATTAATATTACTGTTTCGTCTGCTATCGGGAGAACGTAAATAATACAATCTAGGCTACTGCGTTTGAATTTGAGCTCATATCAACGTCAGTTTTGTTAAACCTTTATCAACTATTTTTAAAGCAATTAAAGAATATTACAATTTAGTTCACATGTACGTATATATCTATAAGTTTATCACAAAAAGATAACCCCAATTAATTGGACACCATATTTTAAAGTTTATTTAAAATTATAAAGTCTAGCGTACCCTGTGTAGCGCTGAAAAATTTGTGACTGTTTTACTACTCTCGGCGTACTTTTGTCGATTTAAGAAATGTCACAAGTGTTTTTAAGTAAACATGGTCCGGATATTGAGGTATGTATTCTATACAAATATTTTCGACTTCAAAAGTATTTTGTAGGAATGTTAGTGACAACCAAAGTATGTTTCTTTGTTGTACTAATACGCTGTCATTGTTATAATGAACATGTAAGATTCAAAACAATTCTTTTGGATTCTGTTTTAGCCAGGATATAATGTAATTTAATATTTACATATTTTTGATAAGTACGTACAACACTGACTATTTGTTAGACTCAAAGTAACCTAACTGACCTATTCAAACAAAAGTGTAACTATTGAGATACGGTATCAGATAATGTTCAAATATCTTGTATTTTGTTCATCAAATTACTTCATTAATTGTATGGAAAACCAGGCTATCAGTATTTGATTGTTCATCCGACTAGACCTGGCTATGCACTAGGACCAAGTTTCACTGTAGCTACTAAACTACACAATAAATTTTGAAAAATCTTAACACATTAAATGCTGAAAATTAGTCAATGATGTACCCTATGTGCTAAAATTATTTTTGTATAAAAACTTACCTATATCTATTTTTGTGATCCCATATGTCATTATATTATTTTCAGCTCGAAATAATAGATTTTTCAAAATTAAATTTTTTTTTGCCCGTGCCCTCATTTGTAGGCAATACACACAACAAAATTTTTTTCATATCATTATTTTCTTTGGTTTAATTGTACATAAAATATGTATAAATAAACAATTTACAACAATAGGGTGAAGTGGGGCCGCGGGGCAAGTGAAGCCAGTGGCAGCCACAGCCTTGGAAATAAATATTTCAGTAAAAAGATGGCCACATATGGTTTTTTAGGATGTTTTCTAACATATTTCACTTTGATAATCATTTTCTGTGAAGAAACCGTACTTTTTTTCACGCATTCAAAAAAACCTTACATTTCTCAACCGAATAGAAGTGCCAGGGGTGAAGTAAGACTTAGACTAAAAGTTGTACCTGTAAGTGTTTCTGGTAGTTTCTACAGATTCATCCTGTATGAGCCATTTTGCTCAATAATGCATACGGTATTTAAAAAAATATGGCGGTGGCCTCACTTACCCCATCTATTTTCGTCATGGGGCAACTGCAGCCAGTACCGAAACAGTATTTTTTTTATTTTAAAGCATGTATCTTACTTATATTAATATTTTAATCCTTTTATTTTGCTTTTCAAATATCACAGATGTGTAAATAGGTTTGATTAACAGAAAAAAATGTTTAAGTTAAATTTAAAAAGACATTTTCTAACTAAAATGTTATTAAAATCATGCCCAAGGGGTCAGAGAGTAATAACAAATAACATGTAAGTACATCTATAAGTTGTTATTTTATTAGTTTTAATTTAGTTTCTTTTAAATTTCACCGATTTTTGCGATGTTCTCCATCGAAAAAAAGATCATAACTCATAAAAAAATTATGATATCTCAGTGATTCAAAAACTGTCTGAATCAGTGGAAAATGTACTACAATCCACTCGCCCTATTACTGCTCAAGGCATGCTTTAATAAGAAACTCAGGCCTTGGCTGCACTTACCCCCGATCACTGGAGCAAGTGGAGCCACACGACATGGTCACAAAATTTTTTTGGAAAAAAAACTGTACAGGATTTAAAAAAATGAACTACATCACTTGATAGCCAACAAAACAAAGATAAGGCATGCCAGATTTAATTAATTTACATTAAATAATAACTTGGTAAATTCAGTTCAAAGTTGAACTATACAAAAACGTGGCCCCACTTACCCCACTTCACCCTACTTACAATCCTACCACCACCAACCAGCCAAAAACTTTATTTTTACTTATTGTGATGCTTATTAGTCAAAGCATTTTACAGCACATAGTTTATAAATATAATTTTTTGTATAAATTTGCTTGAAGGCCCTCCTGTTGAATGCTGGTAAACATATTGTGACTAGAGACTTTAAGCAATGAATACTTAACATTATAAGAAGCGAAACCTTATGCACTAAAAGGGAACACTAGTTGGTAGTTTACCGAGGTTTCATCCGAGCGCCGCCAGTCTTTTTGCAGACTGCCGATCGGCGAATATATTTGTTTCTCTCGCCAACACACACAAAAAACTTTCTCTTTCATCCCCAACCAGCCAACCCCAACGTTACAAAGTCCAAGTTGGGGAGAAATGTACAGTCCGAGTATGGGGAAACAGTACAGTCCACCGCGTTGACACTAGCGAAACCTGTTGGATTTTCGGTGACGTAGGCTTTCTCGGTGACTCAAAAGAATCGCCCTAAAATGCACTACGGTTTCGCTTCTTATAAGTGTTAAGTATTCATTGCTTTAAGTTAGAACTTCAGGTTATTATTTTTTATTTTTATCGGTTAAAAGTACATTGATGCATCAAATCCATTTGGGTCCTTGTTACAGATTGATTCGATGTATCAAATCGTGAACATCGATGTAGCCTATATCGAATATTCCTAGTTTGTAGTTTGATGTAAAGTACGGCAAACAATTAAGTTATGTATTATGGAAATTTATAAAGTGAAAATTTGTTGTGTTTCTGATTTGTTAGGCTATACATATTTTGTTAGGGTTGCCATAATTATTTGAACCAAAATACGCACAAACCTTAAGATGACAACTCATCGAAGGTCCGGGCTAATGCACAAGTACCGTACCCATTTTAGAATAGACAGATTTATATATAGGAACATTTATCTATTTAAAATTCATTTTAGAAAAACATGTACATAAAAACGTAAAACTGCTAACTACTTTACTTGTATAAACACTTGTCATGAACAAACTAATTTCATGAACTTAAAACTGCACAAAATATAGGTTCTTCAGACCATTCAGTAAAAAAAAAAAATATTCCAACCACTCACACACAGTGTCAGGGATACAACTTGTCAAAACCTACAGATATCATTTAGGTTGTTCTGAAACAATTTCCGCATTGAATGTGTTAAACGGATAATATGAGCTAAAGTATTTTGAAAAAATAAAAATGAGGTAGTAAATTTTGGTCGATAGTGTAGGCGTTCTGTACAACCACGGCTTTAAAATTTTTCAATCCAGGATTAAATTTTAATTAAAATTGAACCTCTTTACCTCTGTAATTCATAATATTTAAAAGTAAAAATCCCTTTCGGTCTGTAGGCGCAGGTAGGTTTCGGAGTTTTTCCTATTTACTACAATAAGGGCAATAAGGTAAGCACTAAACCAATTTAGGGTATTGTCCCTTTCGCTAATGGTTGGAGTTATAAAAAAAGTATCGAACAAAAATTTTTGCTAGTATTTAGAAGATTTAAACAATTTTGAAAGGGCCCGATATTGTTCCTACTATGAAGATAACCAGTGGCGCACCGAAGATTTGGCTTGGGGGGGGGGGGGGACAAAGCCCGGGTCAGAATATATATATATATTCAACAAATCCTAAACGGATAAAAGTTCTTTAACCTATCACAAAGTCTGAAACATTATATATTTTTTTAAAGTGAATGGGCTTGAGTCAGACAATAGTGCAATATAAACATTCTTTCAGCAAGATCACCCCGCACTGATTTTGAGTGACGGTCTAGTCAACCATACCAGCGCGCTGGCTTTTAGGGCCACGTTATACGAGCGCTGATAACGCCGCGTTTTCAACGTCACGATAACGTCAGTTAATTGGGTAAATCGAACTACTGTGGGCCATGTTATACGAACGCTATCAACACTAGCGAATTTAAGTTAACCGGGCGTTGAGCGTTGCCAAAGCGGATTGACGCGGACGCTATCAACGCTGAACAAAGTTATATGGAACTACTAGAAAGTAGTTATTTTTTATTTCAAAGTGATTATTGTGTACTTCAAAATGTAGACAAGCGAGCCGAGTCGACACGGACGGAGTCGATTTTTTCCACGCTCTGACGGATCGATTCGGCTCCGCTCCACGCGGGTTGGGTATAGATATAGCCACAGGTCAAAACCAGAAAGAACGTTCGATCTCTTCCACTGTTCGTCCATGATAATTTTGCAATTAATGGTAGTTGTGGTGAGGTGGAATGCGCGTGCATTCTTCCGACACATGTCGGAACGGTGCGGGCCTGTTAGATTTATCCACTGCTACGGATTTCCGCGACGGACCGGGTCGGCTCGACTAAGCTCAGCTCGTGTAAATATAGCTGAAGCTTGATACACGATTTGAAAGCACTGGGTGTGTACCCCACCGTCTAGCTTTCCTGATACACAATTCCTCATATCTTTCTATTATTTGTAAAACACCTAGACAAAACGACTGAATGGTTTCCATTTTGGAAGTGAAGGACGCAACATTGACAAGGCTTCAAAAACGCTGGATATAACACGGGACCCACATTACCAATGTCTCGCTTTCAACATCCCGTATAACTTGGGAATTTAACGCCCGGTTTTCAGCATTATCAACGAGGCGGCGCTAATCAGCGCTCGCATACCTTCAACTCATGAACCAGACCGCCGGAATTCAAACATCACTGTAAGAAAATCATGATTGCATAGGGTAAGAATCATATTTATTTAAAAAAGAACGATTATTTTTTCATGATCACATCACGAAATTAATCATAAATAATGTAATTTTTAATTGAATATCGACTTCGTATTCAACGATCGATTAGTTTAAAATACAATCCACATTACTAAAAAGACCTTCTGGGGGGGGACAGGTCCCGTTCGTCCACCCCCGTCAGTGCGCCACTGAAGATAATTAGTTTTTAGTCCTGTAGTAAGTGTTAGTAAGACAAAAGTTTAAAATTAATGGACAATCAAAATTCTAAAATAAATTTTATTTTTGATTTGTTAAGGAAAACTTTTCAGCAAAAAAAGTTTTACTACTTGATATACTACTTTTATAGAGAAATTATAAGTGCACAGTTTAAACATTTAATTTAAGTCAGGTAATTTATAACATTTTTGCTGTCATATGACTACACATAGCAACAAATTAGTCATGTTTGTTAATTACATTACAATAGTGTGTTGCTTTGGTAGTTTAAAAAAAATCCCTTTTCAATGTTACCAAAGCGCCATCCTGCCTTGGTAAGATTTCCAGATTTTATTTGCATTTTTTTTAAATACCTTACTTGAATCGAGTTTCAAAAATTTGACAAAATAACTTTCTTAAAAATACTGTGTAACCTTTAACATCAACAACCTACTTATTCCAATCATTAACTAATTAATAACGTGCTTTGGTGTTATATAAGAATCTCAATTTCTCTGAATTTGAATTGTCCATTAATAAATTTGAAACGGAGCAAGAGAGGCTACCAAGCTCTGGTTAGCGCCATTTAGTTTGTCTACCTATATATTTAAAGTATTTAACCCCCCTCCATCCCCCAATTATAGGTCAGGTATGTAAAAAATATGTCCCGTTAAACACCACAAGATAAAGGAACTTTTTGAACACACCGTATATATATTTACACTTTTTCATTGGCTATGATTTTGGGGTCAAATGACCATGAAACAACATACTAGGTAGACATATTCTGAAAGTCGTATCATGGTAGCATTAGGTACTCATTAGTTTTGTTGGTAATGTTTACTCATTACATTAAGGTAATGGATTCTAGCTCAAGGTTTCTAGATTATTCGTATCTTTTTAAACCTCAATAAAAAAAAAACACAATTCATTGTATTTTTATGTTATGTGTTATTAGTTTTTTTTAGTGATATCAGATTATTTATGATCTTTGTTTAGCAGGATTAAAACAAAACTTTAAAAGCATTTTGTAAAAACAAGACCAATAAATATAAATAAATTTGTAAAATTACAAGAGAACTGTATTTTGTGTATACTTTTATGGTGTGTATAATATATGCGTCCGATATATTATCGTTTATAATAATGCGTATAGTACGTTGTAAAAAGTTCTAAGAAATAATTAGGTACTCATTAGTTTTGTTGGTAATGTTTACTCATTACATAGATTAAGGTAATGGATTCTAGCTCAAGGTTTCTAGATTATTCTTATCTTTTTAAAACTCAATAAAAAAAAACACAATTCATTGTATTTTTATGTTATGTTTTATTAGTTTTTTTAGTGGTATCAGATTATTTATGATCTTTGTTTAGCAGGATTAAATCAAAACTTTAAAAGCATTGTGTAAAAACCAAACCAATAAATATAAATAAATTTGTAAAATTACAATAGAACTGTATTTTGTGTATACTTTTATGGTGTGTATAATATATGCGCCCAATATATTATTGTTTGTAATAATGCGTAGTACGTTGTAAAAAGTTCTAAGAAATAAACCAATTTTCAGAATATTTATCACCGTCTGAAAATAATTTATTCCTTACGGGGAATGAATGTCTCACTTTAGCTTACAAGCTATAACGGTAACCACTCAAAGGTGAAATAATTTAAAAAATTTGTAAAAACAAAAATAAAAATTGTTTTGTAAGAAAGAATAAACAAGTTGTTTATCTCTTTCTTCAATTAGCTCACTATAAACATTTTCTAAAAGACATTTTGACTTCAGCTGTTGTTGTTTGTACCGTTCTTCAAGAAGAAGATGCTGTTAATATTTTATTTAAAAACTAAAAAAAGTAAAACACTGTACCTGGCTATTATTTACCGGATTCTATTTAACTAAAAATGTCCTGTGTAAAATAACAATTAATTTCTCCTTTAATTTCCTAAGGGTAATTTTAAGGTCATTAAAACATAATATTAATATGTTAGCTCCCGCACCACAAATATTTTCCTCCAATAAGTCCATATTTGTGCCACCTGGTTTTTCCCACAGTTCCGGTGACACATACACGTGTCGGCCGGTGTCATCAAAATAGACTAACCGCTCATAATTGTAGCTGTCCTCACTGAATTCTATTTGAATTTATTTTGATCTGGGGTATGTTAAAAATCTGAAACTTTAAACACGGTATATAGAGATGTGTGCCACTTGGTTTCTAGCTATGTCGATAATTGTTGAAAAACAAACAAGAAGAGACAATGCCTAAAGAATAGGCAAAACTATTATCCCCGGAAACAGATAAATAGAAACAGACTGTGGACAGTATATTGGATAAATGAATGTATCCATATAAGCTATCCAGTTCAATGAGGCAAGAAACAGAATCAAAAAGGTTATTCTTTAAT
>JAGFPH010000203.1:241830-257658 GCA_018207615.1 Philaenus spumarius
ACATACATCATCAAATTAACAAACAAAGGAAATTGTATAGAAGTTATGTAAGTCTACAGTTTTACTTTTTTCAAAGACACATTAATACAATAAACCAGTGTTCTAAAATTATATATCTAATTTTATTGTACCAAAATAAAAACCAACGTCCACTTGGTCAGTCAACATTTCCCTAATGGATTTTTTTTTTAATAAAATTGCACGTATAATCTTATCCTGAATTCTTGAAACGTTTTTTCAAACACTCTGTATATTTTATGTCTTTACAACACTGTGCTGAAGGATTTATAGTATAAATGCAGAAAATGTTGGCAACATTGCATGCTGTGTACAAACACAAACACTGCCCCAATCTAATGTTTAAGTATTATTCTTAGTCGGTCCAGGAAAATATACTGCTGAATACTATATGGTTGGACACAAACAAATATGCCACATAACCAGTCCAGTGCCATTATCAGAAAAGTTGTGTCTTTTTATACACAAACACATTTTTAAGGTCCCATAGTGAAATAGAATTCTTACAGTTTGTTCTTGTTTGTCCGTCCAAGTGTAGTACTTTGTACCTCCTTTATTTTACCACCATTTTGTATTTTTTTTTACTATAAGGTGATTTTACTATTCACAAAAGCTGAAGCAAAAGATATATATTTATATTGTTTTGAAGATAATATGTTCTTAATAATTGCCTTTATAATGTGGTGCTATTTTAAATTTAATTTATAAAATCATAATTCAATTTAAAACGATTTGTCTTGTATGGTATGTACTGTCTACAAGATTAATACAAATTAAATGCAATGAAGTGAAGGCAAATTTAGAAAAAAGTAACTTTTTATAGCAGGCCTACATAAATTGGATCATGGATACCCACAGAATTTTTTGTCTTTATACATATAACTTATAGATAAAGAAAAATTTGTAGGTACCTACTAAAGATTTTTTTTTGGTTTACCTTATCAAATTTGCATTATTTAATAAGCAATTTATATGTTAATCTTACTCAAATATAATCGAAATGGAATTGTGATTTTCTTATCTATATGTAAATGTAATATTTATATGTGCCAAGATTCAGGTGTACGAATTAATATTATTTTGAAGGTTAACGATCCTATTTTACCCTTTAGACTCAAGTAATCAAAGTGCAAATTATTTTACTTTCTTGTATATCACCTAATGAACCAGAATTCATCACTCTAACTTGTAGGAAGTTTGAGGAATTCATATTTATTGTATTGGGGTAATTTAGTAAATGTACCAAATTTCCTCTCTCTAGCTTTGAAGGAAGTAAACAAATAAATATTATTTTAGGGGTTGGTGTGATTATTTTCATAACTTTGTGACGTGTATTTCGCGACAGCGTTGCCACGCAATAACAGTCACCAAAAGTTTTGCCTGGACCGACTCTAATCGGAATGGGATTCGTTCCAGGGGTCCGGCAAACTCAAATTAATGGGAAAGGTTTTTGGCTCAGTTATATTGGGCATTCATGAGCGAACCCGAAAGTTGACACTCTACCCTTAATATTTCATCACCGCCAAAAGCTCCTTTCCGGGATGAGTGCGTGATGGTTACAGCTACCTTTACTTTACAGTGACCTATCGTATCTGGTTACTACAACGCCGGTGTCAGCTATGCGAACCGTCAGAACAACCGAACTCGCTATACCTACTTCTTAACACGTTTATTTAGGAACAAGGTAGCTGAATATTCTCCATCAAGGAACGGGTAGGCTGAATATTCTCCAGGAAGGAAGCTGAATATTCTCTAGCGGCGTGCGAATACAGGAGAGGAGCCTAAACCACTCTTAGTTTCTATTAACTTACTCACAAATTCCCTTACGGCAAACTAGAAATCTCTTAATAGGTAACACTTATGCCAAACTAACAATTCCTAGCAAAGGTTCCTAGCCAGAATCAATGTCAAATGATCGGAGGCCCCTTTCAAGATGAAGGCTCAACGTCGAATGATCGAATGACCCATTCACGATGAAAGCTCGATGTTGAAAGACCGAATGATCCTGAGCGCTGATCTCCGGTCGCTTATATACCCATCGGTAACGGGCATGAGTAAACAAACGATAAGCAATGCAAACTGAGGTGTAGTGCCGCGGGTCTATCTGGTCCATTCCGACAATAACTAGATTTAACTAGATTCGACAGGGGTTGCGAACAAAGCAAATGCAGTTTGAAACACAAATTGTGGGGGGTAAAAAATCAGCCCGTTACACCTTTAACGCAAATCATCAAAATGCAAGGGCTCTAATTTTTGTTAGGTTTCACATAAGAAACAATTGTGTAAAATTTCAGTTCTTTATTCTTGTAGAAATTAAAGGTGTGTTGTTTTAGGGTGGTTACAACATTTTATCACTGTAAGTGTAAATAATCGAAATAATTTTTACAGGGTTAATTAACCACTTTGCCAATTTTGGTCCTGTGCCATCAAACATCTGGCCGTGCATAACAAACACACATATAAGTTGGATCATGGATATCCACAGAATTTTTTTCCCTTTATTCATATAACTTACAGATAAAGGAAATTTTGCACTTGCTTTCAGAACACATGCGCATTAGAAAAAAACTTCGATGACATAAAGCATACAACATTAAGCGAAAGAGCAGCATTGAAAGAAGCTAACCGTTGTCTTAAATGTGCTGATGCTCCCTGTCAGAAGTCCTGTCCCACTCAACTGGACATTAAAAGTTTCATCACTAGCATTTCGAATAAGGTAGGTTTATGAAAGGACAGTAGTAGTTAAAATATACTAAAATATTCCAGACCTTCAAAACATATTGGCACCATAAAATATTACCAACATTTTTATTATTTACTCAAGTTACCTGTGTTTTGAAATTATATTCTGTTTCTAAACAAAAATAATAATATTAAGTCAATATTATTATTAATATTTTAGAGTACGGTACCACAAATAATTGTCAACGTACATGATGAACTGCTTTTGAATAATGAATTAAAATTTATTTGAAGGGTTATAGGTGTAACGTAATATGTTTCTCTAATGACATGAATCATTTTTCAAAGGCAAGGTACATTCAAAAAGTTAAGGTTCAATATAGTTCACTAAAATTATCATCTTGTTGAAGATTTCAGTGAAGTATTAAAACCAGCTTTTCATCTTTGATGTTAAATTCAACTTGTGCTCGATCATGGTCTATTTGTAGGGTTTTTCATGAACGGCAGCAAAGGCGGATCGAGTAGTCAATTACAGAGGGGCAATCAAACGTTAGGTTTAAAATGCGGGTGTCTTGATTCGAACTTACAAATCATAATCAACAGTCACAAGTTTTATAAACTTTAAATGACGAAAAACACAATCTTGAGAATCAGATACAAATATTTGTTTAATATACCCACATTTAACCCATAATTTCTATGCATTAATAGTCTTTTCTTCCAATTGAAGCAAAATAAATGGATGCTAATTTGTATAACAGTTACCCATAATTATGTTTTATTACTCTCTCTGTTTTATAAAAGTATTTTACAATATCAGCACAAATTAATTAAAGAATGTTTTACGCTTATTTGATAACAAATTAAATGTATACCAGGGATAAAACACTTTAGGAATGGAACACTGTTGAACTTCATATCATATCAACTATCATTTATTTCATAAAATGGCCGCGGTTGTTTACCAACAGGCTATGGGGCTTGTGACTAAGGATGATACAACAACAAACATCAACTTTAAACAAATTTATTAGAATACCTTTGTTGGTCCATCGTGTGACTTCTAGTCGTAATTTTTTATTGTTCGCCTGTACCTGTTGGCCTATGGCTATTCATTTTATGATGTTGGTTTCTTGTTGGTAATCTTTCTTGCTCAAGAGGGCTATGAAGAATTTGTGTACTAAGTTGTTATGTGCTGCCATTTTTTGGGAATATCGGTATATTTTATATTAAAACTTATCATTAGATCTAGGACTTCTTCAGACCAGTAGGTCTTCTTCCATAATCTCGGCAGTCCTATACCATCCACGACAGGGTGCACCTAATCTTAGTCACACAAGTGATTTAATTCCATGTGTAAGTGTATTTATTTTAATGTGTGGCGACCTATGGCTCCGAAATATGTCGTCCTAAAAAACTATGACTAGGAGGCACGAGATAAAGGTAATATATAATTAATAGACTTGGTTACCACAAAAATGCAAATAAAACTTGTTTAAATGAAGAGCTTTTATTTCTTTTCTAGAAATATGTTCTAAGTGATTTAAAGTGATATGTTTTCATTCAGAATTACTATGGAGCAGCAAAAGCAATTTTTTCTGACAATCCACTTGGCCTTACATGCGGCATGGTTTGCCCAACGAGTGATTTATGTGTTGGAGGATGCAACCTTTTTGCTACTGAAGAAGGACCTATTAACATTGGAGGACTTCAACAGTTTGCTACAGAGGCTAGTACTTATTTTATTGCTACTTTTTAACTTATAAAATATTTGTATAGGTTTTTTGCAGTCCGTCCTCTGCTTTCAGCATCAACTTTTCAGTGATTGACAGCAGTATTGTGGTCAAACTGTGCCGTCTGGATTTTTGTCAGGAGTAGGCCTAAATCCAAAATAGCACAAATCCATTAGAATATGCATATATAGCCAACAGAAATATTTCCAAAACCCATAAACATTCTTAAAGAAATCATTTGTTTTTAAATCATATTTATTTATGAATCTTATATTATTTTGGAATATTTTTTTTTTTTTTTTTTTTGTGTTTAACGTCCTACTGTTTTGCACTTAAGGCTAATGAAGACGGGACCTACAGTTTTACGTGGAATCCGAACCACAGCCAACGATGTCTGTTAAGAAACCATTTAGAAAATTATTCGGGGTCAATGGGATTTGAAACCGGAACCTTAAAACAAAAAACCAATTCCAATTGCTTATTTGTATTTTTTATTATTTAATCTCATTTTAGTCGTTGAAATGTATTTCCATACATTGTTTTATAAATTAAAAAGTTTTGTTTATTCTATTGTTAATTTCTTATATTTTCTCTTTTAAAAGTTAGGAGTTTGAGGCTCAGCTGCTTACAATGTTAAAGCAGCTCAGTAGTTTGATGTTTAATCAGGCACATGCACAAGTATTCTTGACCCCTGGGGAATCGTGTGTGTGGAGCTCCTAACCACCTGTTTCCTGAAAATGTGTGTACATATATTAATATACAACTACAGGGTCATCGAAAAAGAATACCGATATTTGAGAAATTAACTACTTCGAGTAGGATGAACATATTGAGACGAATATGGTGTCAAAATAAAGAGGAAGGTTTGGAGTTTTTTTACGTACCTTAATAAGTTTCGATATGTGCCCCATTAGTAGCACGACAGACATCGAAACGATAATCGATTTCTCGCCTTGTATGCTGGAGCATGTCTGGAGTGACAGTAGAGATGGCAGCAACCATCCTTTCTCTGAGATGCACATGTCACGAATTTTTTCAGTATACACAATAGTTTTGATGTATCCCCAGAAAAAAAGTCAATTGGCGTGAAATCTGGGCGGCCAGGAAATAGGGCCACCTCTACCAACCCAACCATTTGGAAACTGGTCGTTTGGTTTAATTTCATGCCTGAGTTGAATTTTGTAGGCGTACAGTCTTAATTTTTTAAGGAGAACGATGGTAGTTCTAGGTATTCCTAGTTCCAAACTTCAATGAGTAATAGATTTTTTAGGACTTCTAACACAAGACAATCAAATACGCTCAACATTTTCATCCGATTTTCTTGGCCGACCTGGTGTTTTTGTTTGTCTACACTTCCTGTGTTTTAAAATTTATTATACCAATGATAAATGGCTTTATGGTCAGGTGCATCGTGACAACCATAAGTTTGTCTAAAAACGTTGAACACGCTGCGACGGCTAATTGGCCTATCGCAAGGCAACAATTAGTGAAATTAATTAAAATTAATTAGAGAAAGTTTAATTAATTAATTAGAGTAAAAGTGGGTTAGATTCATTAAAATTAAGAAAGGATTAAATTGAATTAAGCATTTTAAAGATAAACTTTGAGTTTTTCAAAAGTTATTTTAAAAAGTAACGAAAATAAAGTCAGTTGGATTCATGTAGGAGTATGACATAAGCGTTTGAGACAAGATGAGTCCAAGCATAGACAAGATCTGACAGGATTATTCCTGTTCAGAATGGCATGACTTTGTCTGATTATTACTAGCGTTAGAATACATGTTAAATTATAAAATTAGTTGTTAATTTCAACTACAGTAGAACCCCTCTTAACCGGTCTGGTTGGGACCGAGACCCTGGCTGGTTACGAGTTTGCCGGTTGATCCGAGGTTCCCGTAAAAATTTGATGTTTGTTAAAAAATAACCTACAATTCATATTTCATAAATAACCAAGCAAATAAGATGTTATTGCAACTCATTTTATTGTATGTACTGTAATACATAAGCAAACAAATGCCAAAAAATTAAACACTTTAACTTACATAAACTTTGAAAACTTAATTTACATATATCGTAATCTTTTGTTCTCACGAAATTCAGTAAAGGTTCCGACAAAGCAACTGATGAAGAAAGAGAAACAAAGGATGCCGCTTTGTTAATTGATTCTAAGAAAAAATACAGTTGCCGCGGAAACAAGATTTTTGATTCCCCTCGTGCTTCCGCGGCAACTGTATTTTTTCTTTGAATCAATTGAGAAAACGGCATCCTTTGTATCTTTTTTACGCAATTCCTCCCCTGTTCCCCTGCCGCACACCTAACGTTCTGTCACCCCGCTTTATTTTCTATTAAATGTCCGTCAAACAATCAATGTTTGAGACTTCGGCCAGTTAATATATTTGACTCTGTTGTTCCTTGGGATAGGCCGTTTAATCCGAGGACCGGTTGATCCGAGGCCGGTTAAGAGGGGTTCTACTGTAAATAGAAAGAGAAGAACAAAAGTTATATAAAAAGCCATAAAAAGAATTTTAATCAGATAATTTGTTTGGAAGTTGTAAGATAGAAAAAGACAAACTTTTAAGATTTAAATCGTAACAATAAACTAAATAAGAGTCATTTGTAAAGCAGGAAGGGTTAATAAAGATTGAATAAAAATAATTTCAGATCAATAAAATTTTCTAAATAAAAATGAGATTTTAAAGTTATTCTTGGGGATTAACCCTCCCCGTGGCAGACTTCACTAATTGATGTTCTCTCAACAACCATTTCGAACAAATGCGTAAATTTGCATACATTTGTATATTTGATTAATTATTAATATACTCAAAATCATCCAATCATAATAAAACCGGCACCTTTGGAAAGGAAATGAATTAAACTTTAATTTTTGTATTTAAAAGTTTTTCGTAAAACATATATTTACATACGTAATCACGTTTTAAAATATGCAGATCGGGTTACAGCTGTTTCTGCGCATGAATTTGCATACAATTGTACTGTTATTTCCCACTTCTTCGACGTCCAAGACTATCTACACAAATATTTCTATGGATATTATAAAAATACTATTGGATTCGTCAAGATTTTATATTTCTAATAGTGCTTCCAATCAGATGTCACTATTTTACACGATTTATGATGAAGATTTCTGTAAAACCTTGTAATTGGACAGTTTTCAACCAATGAAACAGGCACATTTGTCAACCGAGATAACGCCTGCAATTCCATATGTTTTCACAGATTTCTTTATACCATTTTGTAGAGAATAGTTCGATCTTTCTAACGGTGTGAAGGAAACTAGATATAACCGGTTATTTGTTTGTCTAGATAGCAGTGGAAAGTACATAATTAGGGCAGTCTGGTGAGACTGTCTGACGCCTCTCGCTTCCACGTTACTCAAATGTCCCTTCCTGCCCGTAGTATATCGCTGGCGAAGTTTTATTAGATTGATGTCATTTTGTTATTCAAATAAAGATAACTCAAACACTTCTGTGAACTAAGAAAAGACAAGTATACAGTCCTTTTCTTTGATTTATTCTCTACACTTTGTTATAATAATATTTCATTTTTGGGCAAAGCATAAATTATATTAGTAAATTATGTTTCAAACTAGGTCTAGTTTTGTTAGCAGTCTTGTATTTGGAACATAAAAACTGGTGTTTTCAAAATAAGAAATTTGAAATTGATAAATGTTTTTATACAGTTCTATTTGGAACTAAATTACGAAAAATTTTTACGCTTATGAAAAAATAACAAAAAATGTTTACTACTTGTTATGTAGGCCTAAAATTGAACTTTTACCTTTTGTAACTGAAATTTTTTTGTTTCTTGAGCTAATAACTTTTACAATTTTACATCAATAAATTTTTTAATTGCATATATGAATTCTTTGAACCTTTCTCTACAAAAAAAGTAGAGAACACTTTTGGATTGGGATAGAATTACTATTTTTGACGAATTTAAAAAAAAATGCTTGCAAAACACTAAAAACTGGCTTCCTAATTTTAGCTTTAACCATGCCAGGCCTTGGGTTAAAAAAGCTAATAACGTTAAAAGTCAAAAGGTAACTAAACAAACAAAATTAGAAATGAATACAACAAGTAATAGTGCATAATCAAGCCAAGTTTCATTAAAAAATAATAAATGGTTTTTTGTGAAATAAAATTAATTAACAAAAAGCTTTACTAATTAAAATAAAGGTAAAGTAAAGGGAAAAATGGGAGTAAATCTATAGAATATGTACAAGGTAAATGTAATGTATTGTAAAGCCATGTGAGAAATGGAATTAAGTTAAAAAGAGGGAATGAAAAGCAAAAGAGAGTAATTATAAAAAACAAAAAGGAGTATATCTCAGGAACTAATTAAGTTACAAAACATCCAAAACCAGTTTAGCGCCTTTTAAGACAAGACAAAGAAGATAAGAACAATACATTTCCAAAATTGTTAAATTTACAAAAAGTAAATTTAAAAACAAAAGCATTAACTTTCGAAGCGTATAAACAGAGAAATATCAGGAGTAAGACCATTATTTGAACGAGGAAGGATTCAGAAAGTGATCATGAGTCATTCAAGACATTCAAATCCAAAATCAAGCCACAGATAAAAAAGTTACAGAGTTTTTTGTTAAAACTATACAAAATTCGAAAATGAACAAGTCTGGACTGGAATGTGAATACGGTGGGCTGAAAGCGGAGATGACGTCATAGGGATGACTACACTAGTGCAATCAAAACAATTAAAAGAACAGTAATAAGATGAAATCAATTGAACGACACCTAATTAAGAGAAGAAAATTATACCAAAATTCATGAAATAATTCAACAAATATATTAAACCCAAGAAATATATTTATAACTTAAGAAATAAAAATTTTTTACAAATTTAACGGAAGAGTTGTTTGACTGAAAACAACCCAAGGAGGGTAGCAAACGCAGTGTCTGAAGTCAGTTACGGATGAACCAGCACGTGGTAAACACGACTCAGCTTCTGGAGATAGCAACGAGATACGTGAAAGTACTTAGATTCGGTGATCGTTTAATCCTGACTCCAGTTCGGTAGTTAGCGGGCCGTAAAAGTCGATGCGAGAAGAAACAAGAAGAAGAAGGCCTGTCTTGCCAAAAGATACAAAGGATTTTAGGAGAAACATCTTTAAAGAAAATGAGTTATCAACTTCGGAGCAGTCTAGAAGAAGACAGCTTTAAGAAGAAGGAATCCATATCAACTTGGACCCCAGAAGAAGACATCTTTAAGAAGAATTCACACCTTCGGAGGTGCCAATAACCAACATTGAACATCTTGTGTTTGTAAGTAACAGCCAATCAAGTTTTTACATTAGTAAATAATATAATTTCCATTTGCAAATTCAAAACATAATATTCAAAAAATGAATCAAATTCAGGGGATTTTTAATTAAAGTAAATTCATTTAAATTTATTACTCACAATGGCTAATCGACGAATGTAATATATTTGTAATATTGTCCAAGTTTATAATTAGATTGTATTGTATTTTGTTTGAAAACGACGTTGCGTAAAATTAATTTTTTGTTTTTTATTTAATAAATAATTTTTGCTTTTCCTAATCTAGACTAAATTATTTAGAAATAAAAAATATATTCCAAATTCAAAAAATGCTCTAGGAATAAGAAGGTTAACAGGTAAGCTAGCCACCGATCACACAAAACTTTAACTCCAAAGTCTCGAGCAACTACGAGACAGCCCTGTTATATTCACCTTCAAACCCAAGCTCGCCACAGGGTCCGACAGTCTCTGTTGACAATCTGTGGCCGAAGGAGGGTGGAGAGGTGGAAGATGTTCAGACACCTATGGAGGTTTCTTCAAAGGTGGAAAAAGTGAAAAAAAAGAGGAAGCCGACAAGCTGGGAGAGAAGGCAACGGAGGGAGGCACGGGCGGCTGAACAAGCTGCTGCTGCGGCCGGAAACGGGGTAGAGACCATCCCGGCGGTGCAGGGTGCCAGACCTCTTGTAGCGAACTCCCCTAGCCTCAAGTCAGACAGGAAACGGCCTAGATCGCCGGAACCTGGAACATCGGGTACCCAAAGTGTCGGCCTGATCTCCGAAGCAGAGAAAAAGGCACGACCAGCGGGTACCACACCGGAGGATGTTACTCGTAAGAGAACAACCAAAGGTACGTACGCCAAGGTAACCACACCTGGAATCAGGGTGGCTATTGTACCGGAGGCCTATCCAGAGGATAAGCTCCTGGATGATTACAGTTTGAACGGGGTGAGGAACGCCATCTTTGAGGCTATGTTTAGCATGCCAGAAGAGGAGGCGGTTCCAAAGTTCCGGGATAACTATTTATCCAAAGGAGCTGTCATCGGTATTTGTGCCGACCAACGCTCTGCAGATTGGCTGCAGAGTATTATCCATACTCAGGATCCATACTCAGGCCATCTACAGGAAGCTTTAACAAACTCTTATGAGAGGAATTGCTGCATGCTCAAAGCTCAACCCCAGGTTAGGGGACTGCGGTGGAACCAGACCCTGGAATCCCATCGTAGGCAGACTCGCCAAAGCTTTAACAAAGCCAAGCGGTCTGATAACCCTGGAGACTGGGAGGAGTTTAGGCAAAGGCAACGTAATTATAGACGAGAAGTTCGGAGGGCATCTAGATCCTCTTGGAGGACCTTTTGCAATGGCATTGAGACCATCTCCGAACTCTCAAGACTTCAAAAAGTACTTGTCAGAGACCCGGTAGGAAGACTCGGTCCCCTCAAGCTTCCATCAGGGGAAATGACGGAAACGGAAGAAGATACCCTGAGGTATCTATCAACAACACACTTCCCAGGATCCGCTGAAACTGTGACATTACGGGAAGAAAACATCCCGGATGTGACAGGGAAGGCTGACTGGGAAATGGCAAAGAAGATAATTACTGGCAACAGGGTCAAATGGGCAATAAAGTCCTTTGACCCTTTTAAAAGTGCAGGACCAGATGGAATATTCCCAGCTCTTCTTCAGAGGGGCGGAGATAAGCTGGTGCCATGGCTAATAAAAGTATTCAGGGCATCTCTTGCTCTAGGACACATACCTAGGTCATGGAGATTAGCGAAAGTAGTTTACATCCCTAAACCAGGGAAAGGAACTTATAGTAATCCAAAAGACTTTCGACCTATTAGTTTAACATCATTCCTACTTAAAACGTTGGAAAGACTGATAGATAGATACATAAGGGATGGAGCAGTGGCTGCAAATCCTTTTCATAAAAATCAACATGCATACATTGCAGGCAAATCTGTCGAAACAGCACTCCACCAACTGGTAGCCAGGGTGGAAAAGGTGCTGGAGCAGAAAGAACTTGCGATGGGAGTTTTTGTGGACATCGAAGGGGCGTTTAACAATACCTCCTTCAAATCCATGACAGACGCATTAATCAAGCGGGGGGTAGAACACACTATCACCCGCTGGATAAAAGTTTATCTCGAAAATAGAATGGCGATCTCACAATTAAACAGTAGTGAAATTAGAATTGAGGTCGCGCGTGGATGCCCCCAAGGGGGAGTTCTTTCACCTCTCTCATGGTCTATGGTAGTGGATGATCTGCTTGTGGGACTAAATGAGAGAGGAGTTTATACCCAAGGTTATGCGGACGACATATGCATTCTGGGAATAGGCAAATTCCCAGGGACTGTATCTGACATCGTCCAAAGCTCACTCAAATGGTTGGAACGCTGGTGTGAGAGAATGGGTCTAGCTGTAAACCCAGGGAAAACAGATCTCATTCTCTTTACTAGGAAACGTCGGACGGATGGTCTGTACATGCCCAGTCTACTGGGACAAAGACTTACATGCTCCGAAACAACTAAATACTTAGGTGTCACCCTAGACACAAAGCTGATCTGGAGTGAACACATAAGAAGGAAGGCAGCAAAAGTGTGTAACGCTTTCTGGGCATGCAGAAGAGCGATTGGAACCTCATGGGGGCTTCGGCCCCAGATGATGAACTGGCTCTATGTTACTATAATAAGACCGTCTCTAACTTTTGCCTCTTTAGTCTGGTGGCCTGCTACCAGGAAGGAATGGGCAAAAAGAGAACTTAATAAAGTACAGCGGATGGCCTGCCTTGGAATCACGGGGGCCATGAGAACGACCCCCCACAGCGGCCATGGAAATCCTGTTGGACCTAGGAAGGCCGCAATGAGATTGAACACAGGAGGGAGTTGGTCAACATCTCTTGCAAGAAATGGACACGGTGAGTGTCTGAACAAGATACTGGAGTGGGATCCGATGCTGCAAGCCGGTACATATTACATGACTCCTAAGTATAATTTCAATAGCAGATTGGAGGCTATTTTTCCGGCTCGGGAAGAGTGGCTACGGAAACAAGTAGATCTTGGAAATGGACAAATCTGGTTCACGGACTGGTCTAAAACAGACAAAGGTACGGGAGCCGGAATGTACATGCATAAAGGACCGTACACCCAGGGAAGATACTCTATGTCGCTGGGACTATACTCTACGGTCTTCCAAACGGAGATATACGCAATACTTGCATGCGTAAAACGAATACTGGAATCAGGAAGCATGAGCACAGATGTTGCGGTATGTTCTGATAGTCAGGCGGCTATAAAGGCCATTATAGCTACAAAAACAACATCAAAACTGGTCTGGGAATGCCAATTACTGCTGGATAAGTTGTCAAGCAGTAGGCAGGTAAGACTTGTTTGGGTCCCTGGACATGAAGGAGTGGAAGGGAATGAAATAGCAGATAAACTGACTAAGAGAGGAGCAGGAACTCCTCCGATGGGCCCAGAACCAATGATAGGAATATCAAGAGGCTATGGGAAAGAAAGTGTAAGAAAAAATGTTCAATCAGGACACTTGCGTAGATGGAGAGAGACGGTAAGAGGTCAGAGACAGGCACACGACTTCATTGAAGGCCTGGATGGACGCCTAAGCAGAACACTGCTGGGTCTTGGCAGGCCGGAAGTGAGGTTGTTGGTCGGTCTACTGACGGGACACAACTCTCTGAGGAGGCACCTCCACCTAATGGGGCTGGAGAACAACCCATTATGTCGAAGGTGTGGAGAGAAGGAGGAAACTTCTTTCCACGTTCTATGCGAATGTGATGCCCTCGCATCAATGAGGCAGAAATATCTGGGACAAGGATACCCTGACACCAGTCATATACGAGAGGAAGGCCCCCACGGACTTCTTCGGTTTGCAAAAAGGGCGGGTTTGATGTGAACTACTGCCTGGACATGGGGCCCAGAGGACCTCATGGTTTAGGTGCAGTGGGTCCCGGTGGTGGATCACATAAATCCCCTAATATAATAATAATAATAAAATTAACTCCAAAGGGGACGACCCCGGAGTAGAGTCTGAATTGAGCTAATGTACTAAAAAAATGCAAAAAAAGACAAAAAATTTCAAAGTAAATTAAAATTAAAATTTTAAGAATTGGAACAAAGGTTTTCCTTTTCTTGTCATTGCAAAACCTCTCATATTGTTAAAACTGGCTAGTAAAAATAACAAAAATTAAAAAACGGCCTAAAACCATATTTAGATGTTATTTTATTAAAGTAAAATTAATTAAATTAATGGAAAGGGTCATAGAGATGGTTTGTACTTTCTGCTGCGTGGTCAACATCGTATTGGCTAGACAGGGACAGCGACGCACAACGCTATTTTTAGCACTAAGGTTGACGACCTATCAACATAATGCAACGACTACTACCAACTGTAAAAACAAAAACTCCCGAACCTCTTCTTCAATTTGAGACCATATACGCCTCAGTATGTTCATGCTACTCGGAGTAGTTAATTTCTCAAATGTGGGTATTCTTTTTCAATGACTCTGTTTATTTAAATTATAAATATAATGCAGAATTGAGTCAAGGGCTTCTTCAGCCTTTTGACTAGAGGGGGCAGGATGAGAGGTTTTGAAAAGTTGGTGGAGTATATTTAATATATTCTCTATATGTAGGTACAAATAGAAGCAATGATGTAAATTTTAAGAGGTCAGTTTTTAATATAAGATAAGACAATTAAAGGGGAATCAATACAAGCGTAATCTCCTTGGATTCTCCTCAAAAGTTTTGCCCACTTTATTGATAATTTTGTTGATGTTATCCCAGCACGCTCACCGTAGCTAAACCATTGAGACAACTTTCTCATATTGTATTCCTTAGACAGGTTTTTATAGTCAAGATAAGGTATTATTAAGGAACTTCTCCGGAATTCCCTAGGGTGGTTGCTTCGATGTTGTTGACTCCCGAAAATGCACAGCACTGATTTGATCTCCTCCTACAATCAAAGTTTTACGAAAACAACTTTAGTATCGCACATAATTTTATCCGTGAATTTTTTGGGATAGTCAAGGTGGGTTTTGAGCATTTGAAAAAATGCGTTGTAAGGTCTTGCATGCGTCCAAAGCTATGTACTGGAGTACATCTACTATTGGTTTTATCATAGCGGAGTATATCTATCGGAATAAAGCTAAGAATAAACAAAACCGTAGAAACAATCGCATAGAGCTAAAACCCAATTTTTCTAGTACTACTACTTCCTTTACTTTTGGAAAATTCTATTTGAAAACTTGAACGTTTTTGTGTTTCTCGTTTTAGCTTGTTTTGCATAACCTGGAAATATTAGGTATAAACTTCTCACTTCAACATAAACGTGAAATAATTACAAAAGATGGTTATGCAATTTATTTAAGAGCTTCCAAATTCTTGGACAATTTATTTACCAACCCGAAGGGAATGGTACAATGTATTTACCAACGCGGTACTGGATTTGTGATGAGTACTAACTACAAGCTTAGAAGAATCGAGCACCAAATTTATTTGGTTTTGTTTTGTGAAGGTTAGGTACAATCATAATTATTGCAATTACATTTTTTTCAGGTCTTCAAGGAGATGGAAATTCCTCAAACCTTACCGTCAGATGTGAAAGTAGATTTTGCCGAAACAAAAATAGCTTTGGTAGGTTGTGGTCCTGCATCCTTGTCATGTGCTACGTTTCTTGGTCGCTTAGGATATAAAAATATTCATATTTTTGAAAAACAGAATTACGTTGGAGGCTTAAGGTAATTGTAGAAACTGAAGACTTTCTTATTGTTTAACCATAAGTTTATTTTACATTTTTTATATTTATCAATGTGAAATGAAATCAGCTTGGTTCACTCATTATTTCATATAACCATAAAGGTCTTGTCAGTTCGTTGCAACCATTGTGACCCTAGCTCAGGCTTTGCTTTCTAAATTATGTATTATTAGTAATTATTTAAATACTGTAACCAATTTACATTTTAGACCTGATGAACATAAATACCAAAACGACTGTCACGTATAAATGTTAACTACATTTCAAACAATGACTGCTTGACGTAAGTAAATAGTGTAAACATTATTACTATAGCTAGTCACAAGGTTTT
>JAGFPH010000203.1:258612-270858 GCA_018207615.1 Philaenus spumarius
AACATATTAACCTAGTGTTTGAACCCGGGTAATAAGGGTAGCTATTTCAACCCCTAACAAGGCACATAACCGTTAAACAGACTTGGATTAAGATAAAGCATCATTGGATTCGTCAAGGTTTGAACTTTCTACCACTGCCTTCCATTCATTTGGCACTTTTATAGTTTCTTAGATATGATTTTTTCTGTAAATCCTTGCAATTCAACAGCTGTTTTCAACCAATGAGAAAGCACATTTTGTAATCGATGTTTCTATTACAAATAGATAGATTTGTATGATGATATTTATGCCGATTTGAAGTGCAAATTCTATATTTTCATTTGATATAAGGAAAACCGGATTTGGTGTTCCGATGCTATACGGGTATTTCTGTAAAATACGTACATTTCTTCAACGGCCTAGGCACGTTAGGCGTTACATTTTCGCATTGTCTACAGCGCAGCAGCGTCTTCTCTCCATTTCTAAGAGTTTTGTTTAGTTGTTCTAATTTAATGAAACAAAGGTTATTTAAAATTGTCAAGTATATAATTCTATGATTTATCATCTAAAATTTGTTATAATCAAATTTCATTTTTGGGTAAACATATATTCCGAAATTCCTATTCAAAATAGGTGGTCTCAAAGAATACGTTTTCAAGCACTGTATACCAAGACATTAAAATTCTTTAAACCAGTTGTCCAAGCTTCCTCTTGAAATTTATCAAAAATTTGTATTTTTATTCATAAATGGCTATTGTTAGTTTTTTGAAACCTTACAGGTATTGGATCTATAAAATATTTGCTTCCAGTACTGTTTGCCTGAGAGTATAACTCTTAAGATTTTCCATGACTTTTAGTAAACAATAGTAAATATATAAACTGGGTAATGTCACTATTTGAAATTCTTTAAATATGGGAAAACAACTATCTCTTTCTGGAACATTCTTTATAGTTCTTAATATTCTCTTTTGCCAAACAAAAACTCTTTGTGAACTATGCTGTTACCCCATAGTGTTATACCATACGTTAGGTGTGAATGGCAAAATGCTTAGTACACATTAAGTAGCATGTCTATACTGATACAGACCTTTAATTTGTACATTAAATAAGTAACTCTATACAATTTGCTACATAAATTAGTTATTTGACACTCCCAACTCAACCGACAATCCAAATGTATACCTAACAGTTTTGGTAGTACAATCTGTATTCAAACTGTTCAGTGAAAAGACCAAATTTTTTGTTTTACTGTTGTTGGCAACAAGAGAGATTGCTTTGAACCAATGCAAAGCTTTTTCCTGCTCTCATTTAAAAACTTCAATACTATTACCACTGTTTAAAAATGTGGTGTCATCTGTATACAAAATAGATTTATAATGCATAGAAAAGTCATTTATAGCCACAATAAAGAGGAAAGGACCCAGAACTGATCCCTGTGGTACCCCAATTTTCACAGTTTTAAAATTAAACTTATCCTGGGTTTAGTTTCAGCGCCTTCTGTACGTCTGCTTACGCCCCTGGCAACTAGTAATTTAAATAATATATTATAAAGTCTTTTATGAAATATTAACTTCATTGTTTTACTATAGCAGGTTTTATTAGTGCTTCAAAGTTGTTCTTATTTTTAACAGTTCCTCAGAAATTCCTCAATATCGATTGCCTTTTGAAGTAGTGACTTTCGAGGTTGATCTAGTGAAGGACTTAGGAGTAGAAATTCAAACAGGAAGAGCTTTAGGAACAAATGACATCACAATAAAGGTACAGGTTTTCTCTGTTTTGAAAATAGTTTAGTTAAAATTAGCTGATATTTTTAGTATTCACTATCTTATTCGGTTATACTTGGATTATATAATGTTGTTACTAGCTTGTATGACTATGGTATATAATTTTATTTAACACAAACTCGTTACCGCTTTAACAAACTTTGGTCAGATATTAGGCCTATGTGTAGTTATATATAGGTAATAATTTGTTTGCACTACTCAATCTTGATCGTTATTTACTAATGCACATGAAACATGAACATTATTTTATCGCATTAAAAATTTGGTTCAATTGTCAACAGAGCCTACGGAATGATGGATATAAAGTAATATTCATTGGAATCGGCCTACCTGAAGCTAAACGAACACCAGTGTTTGAAAACCTGACTAAAGAAATGGGATTTTATACTTCTAAAACCTTTTTACCTGAAGTTTCACAAGGCAGTAAATCAGGTAAAAATTTAATCTGATTTCGATCAGTATTCATAAGAAGAATCAAGCGGTTACAAACAGGAGGTAACAGAGCGAAATCCAACTATTTTGAATCTGAAGAATGTAGAGAAATTATTTTTTTCCCATGTGCCAAAAAAGCAAATTATTGGGGTCTGGTAGATGTAGAGAAATTTTAAATTTAAACATAGATCGAGTGTTACATCATTTTAAAGCTCTTTTAAAAGTGAACATTTTGGAACAAAAAATTTGACTTACTTTTTCCCGTTTTAAGATAGCGATCCTAAACAGAAAAAATGTTGATTTAACAGTTTATTTTACTATCATTGAAGAATTTTAGCAATAATTCCTGATGTTATAGCAATAATGATATATCAAACAATATGTAACTTAGGCACTTGAGAACAATCGTTCTAGGTCTTGTAGCATATCAAGCTAAAAGGCTTTTAAAGCTGAACATTTTTTGTATTTAAACTTTGGTCATATCACCTACTGTTTCAAGATATCAACCAAACAACTTTTACACATTTTGTATTCAACAACTTCTTTTTTAATTAATAAATGGGAAGCGCAAGGAAAATAAATGAATTTCTTAGTCATTGATATCCTTCAAAAATTAAAAAAAATATAATAATTGATGTGTTCTCTTGAAATTTTAAAACAAATAATAGTCTAGATTATAAAATATATCTTGTACTTGCAAATAAAACACCTAAATATGAATAAATCTTATAATTATGATTACCTGATGTAACATATGCAGTTCTTCATAAATTAAGAAAGTAGTAGCATTATTATTATTTTTATTATTTATAATCAATGGTCATCACAGAGAAATAAATAAAATTAACTAATAATATTTAAAAGCAGACAGTAATTTCAAAGTAGGTCACATTTGTTAAGCAGACAGTTTTAAATTATTTAAATAAAAAAGACAGCATAATTGTAAAATATAGTACAGTTTAAAAATTTTAAAAGTTTGCGGCTTAAATTGACAGGACGCACAATTAGGGCACACTTTATTAAATAGAAACTTCGAGAAGGTTCAAGAAAGAATAGCGGAAGTTAGGCTTGGGGCTTAGAATGCACATGGCTTACCAGTCTTAGAGCAGACTTGTTGGTGATCGTACATGTGTCCGTTTGTTCTACAAATGGAACAATTTGTATAACTGATAGAGTTTGTCTCATGCAAACGGAGAGGCATTAAATAAGTTATTTAACTGTGAAGTAATAGGAAATAGGAGTGTAAATCAGCATCGTATTGGTTAAAATAGTTTTTCAGTGATCTTAATGTGTTAAAGAGTTATAATGGTGTTGCAACGCAGTTAGGAAAGGAACGGTATGGTATTGTGCAATTTGCCCTGTGTATGTGTGTTCGTTAAAAGAACTTGAACAGTTACGATAAGTAAAGTGTTACGAGCAGGATATTTTGATTTGTGTAACAAACAATTCAAAATAAGTACAGTAAAGAAAGGAAACTTGCAAGTTTTAAAACTTACTACTCTGTTTTTTTATTATTTTTTGTAAGGTGTCTGCACTTTTTCTTAAAATAACCTTTCAAAATTAGCACTTTAAACTTAATGAATTCAATTTATTGCTTTTGTTTGTTTTGTAATGTTACAATGAAAAACAATATGTGTCATTAACCCTACAACTATCAATGTAAATGTTTTGCAACGCTAAGTCATTTCGGTGCGTGTGCAAGCATATTTTCAAAAATTTGCCAATTATAGTAACTGTATACCAATCCAAAAGTGTTCTATACTTTTTTTGTAGAGAAAGGTTCAAAGAATTCATATATGCAATTAAAAAATTTATTGATGTAAAATTGTAAAAGTTATTAGCTCAAGAAAGAAAAAATGTTCAGTTACGAACCTCTAACGTTGTGCTGACCGGTTGGTGCTCAACAAAGACTATTTCATGGGTTTTGAATATTTTCATGGAATATGCAACTTTGATATTTAGCACAGAATAGGCACATGTTGAAACTGGAATATGTTTGTAAGGGAATATAATCAGTAATTTTTTGTTTCTGAATATAAAATTGTTCAGTACCGGTAATATTAAATAAAATTGCTGAAAGTATTAATATTACTTAATATTAATATAAAATATTAACGGTATGCCAAATTTGGTTGTGATATCTCTTTTCGTTGAAAACTTATAAAGTCGTCCTAAGACTTAACTGTTACCCTGTATACATACATATTTTTTAATGAATCCAAATCAGCAGTTTTATGTAAGTTCCTCTTAGTTCGATAACAATAATAAAAAATAACTTTAATGTCAAAGAACCATGCAGTTAAAATTAAATAACAATGTTTACTTCCCTTTACAATTTTATGGTCATTGGAATCGATGGAATCGGAATTGGGAATCGATTTCTTGGAATTAGAATCGGTATCGAAATCGATAAATTTGAGAATCGACCCATCCCTAATATATATATATTAGTTGTACTGTATTATGCTATTCACTAAGATGCAGGTTATTGATAAGTATGAAATGGAATTAAAATAAGTATACGTAGGATAACAAATTTTAAGAAGTATTGAATTATAAAAACCTAACATTATTATGGAATTACATTATTAATTTAAACTTTTTAAATCTTGCAGCACTTTTTTCTCTTACAGCAAATATCAATAACTTTACTAACGTTAATGTTCATTCCATTTTCTACCCTTAACAAACTAATCCCAAGATAGTCTTTCTTGAGACATAGAACTTCTCGGATAGTTTTTTTTACTAATTTGATTTACTTTTCTAGGTCTATTAAATGTTAATCTATGCAAGTTTATTTTTCAATCCTTTAGGCAAACTTTCCTTGGTTCACGGTAGTCATGGACCCTCTATGTTTGTAAGCCCCTCCGCGTTGCGAGCCCTGTGTGCCCGACTGTTACGCTATACTGCTTCCACAAGCAGTCTTTGTACATTATCATTCAAACAAGCAGGGCATTATGAAAATCATAATGAAAACTGTTAATCCAAAAAAAAATTTAAGTTCCAATACTCACACTTAGGTTTCTGGTAGCTCTGTGAAGTGGACTGATCTTAAAATAATTGTCTTAACTTAGTACACGTGCTGCAATTTATTCCAGTAAAAGGGTGGATGGAAAGTATTATTGATTACCTATGCATTCTAACACGATCTTATAAGTAATACTTCTATTAATTTATTTAATACTGCATTATTATTGATTGTACATTAATTTATGTATTTATGCTTTACTAGGTATGTGCGCATGTCGAGTTTCTCTGCCGTCACTGAGTGGCAACGTGATTGTGTTGGGAGCTGGAGACACAGCGTTTGACTGTGCCACCTCTGCTCTCAGATGTGGGGCTAAAAAAGTATTTGTAATTTTTAGAAAAGGCTTTAGTAACATCAGAGCTGTACCTGAAGAGGTAAGAAATTTGTTTTATTGATCTATTGATTAATATATCGCAAATTTATTCTTTTACAGAATTTAAAAAGTTTTGTGAATTTTGATAAGATATTAATCCTTAAGCCGACTTTTCATGTATACAGTTTCAGCTGTTAAGTGTTCACTGAGGTTTAATTATAATATATGGCTCTTGCTAGTGTTATCTCTGTTACCTTTTAGGTTTAGTAATTAAAACACACCTCGTCATTGCACTGATACTTTATTATGCCATTCTAGCAAAGATCATCTAGTCACAGATGGGCACTTACATCTAGTACTGAACATAGATCTGAACATAGAACATCCCTCTTGTTTAAGTTTAGAATTAGATATTTTTTTTAAAATTACATATAACTTTTTTTTAAATAATAATAACAATTATTTTAATTGAAATATTACACTGTTCCTTCCTTTGACTACTTGTGCAAAGTTTACAAATTATACAAAATAAAGTTATTCTAGACATAATTACAAACTTTTGTGTTAGCCTTCTAAATTAAATTAATTCTTTGTGTTCATACTTCCAACACACATTAATCATTATTTACAAAATTAAACTTAAAATACTTAACATTAAACAATTATAAATTTAGCCGTTTAGGAGGTATAATTTTCCTACCATAGTGTGTCCTAATCGGTGTTTCCTCACCTTGCTCATTTTGAATTTTGTGTGCTGTTTCTTGTATTTCCACAGAATGTGGTTTACTGTATGTGTTTGTTTTGGTACTGGGAGTTTTAAAACTACTCTTCCTCTCAGGCCAACCCTCATCATAACAATATTGAGGTGATCTGTTTTTTACTTGAGATTGCATATGCTTACGATTACGTATTAATACTCCAACATCACTAGTCAACAATCTATATGATCTCGGATTGTTACAATGCGAGATAATACCTGCTGGAGTCCAAACTGATTTAGGTTCACTTGAAACCTAACCTTTTCATCAATTTTTAATTTGGGAAGAGGCTTTGAGCTTTTATTATAACACTTCATTTGTTTTATTTGCCTGTCTTTTAATGTTTTTCTAACTTTAGCCTGTGATTTTATCTTGGGTTGCAACAATTTATTATTTACTCGAATTAAACTTCTAAGTCTACGACTTATCAACATTTGTGCTGGTGATGATGGTAAATCATTTGTAGGTGTATTTCTAAGTTCTAATAAAGCTAGGTACAGATCACTGTTTGTCAATTCACATTTTTTAATCATTTTTTTAATAGTTTGTATACAACGTTCAGCAAAACCACTTGATTGTGAATGTTTTGGACTTATTATATTATGCTTAAATTCCCATTTACTTTCAAATTTCTTAAAAGATTCTGATGTGAATTGACTTCCACTGTCCGTTATAAAAATCATTGGGATTCCATGACGTGAAAATCAGAGTTGGGACTAACGAATAGAAAAACTAACGAATAGAGTAACTAGTTAGTTTTTTGACTAACTTATAACTCTACTCGTTAGTTTTTTTTAGCATTAACTTCTAACTGTAACTAGTTAGAAAAATTAGTAACGAATAGAAATTCTAACGAGTTAGATTTATAAGCAAAGGAATATTTTGAAAAGGACCATTTCGGTCAACAAACAGCAGAAACTCGAACAATGGGTTTGTTTAGTCGGAGTTGGCCCGTTATGATTTCTTGGAATAGCGATAAGGAAAGTGCGTTCAACTCAAGGTTGTGTGAGGGGCTGGAAAAGAAAGGAAGGACAAGGGACTAGAATATAATGTTGGGGGGAGGGGGCGGGGTTGTTGACTTTGTCACAAACAATCACGAGCACACTTTCTCTTTTTACTTTTAGATCACTGGGCGCATCAGCTATGTGTACTTTAGTTTTTGAGAGGGGTTGAGATGCACAATCAGTAGACCGGTTGTCGCCGTGGTACTAACTTACTTTTTGTACTTTCAATCTTGTACAATTAATTGCCCAAGTGGTGTGGAAAGTGTTTACTGTTTTGTAGAACTGTTTGTATTGCTGGCGTGTTGTTTATAGTTTAATTGAAATTTTGTTTATATAGTTTAAAGTTTAGATAGTTATAGATTGTTTAGTAGTAGGCCTATAGTTTCATTTGTTAAAATGAATGAAGTTTTGTTGCCAAATTTGAGTAAACTGTTTACTCAAATTAACCGAGACAACAACAGTAACAATGTTACGTATTAGTGTCTTTTATGTTTGCCGAAGAACAAGCAAGTTAAAGCATCTGTTACATCGGCTTCCAATTTAAGGGCGCAATTTAATACTTACATAATAAATTACTTACATAATTACTTAATAAATAGTTAATACTTACAACTTTACTATTATAGAAATAGAACTCGTAAATAAATGTCAAACTATTTAGTGTTGACTTTTTTTTAGGACGTAGAGGGTTTGAAAAGTCTTCAAACCAATTTATAGAGATCTCTGATCTTATAAAATATTTTTTAAAGTCATGGCTTCTTATATATTTATTATTATATATTTCTAATATATATATATTAATGGGATATGAGTAGAAATAAATTATAAAAAATCTACATAAAGGCCTACCTATAATATTTTCTTAGTTTAAAATTGTACCTAGGCCCTTTTAAATTTATATAAATTATAAATATTATATCTTTTATAAATTATAAGTGTTTGTTTGGGAGTAAATAAGTTATTATTTTCTTATAGTAGTCTACATGTTATTTACTACTAGCCTATATAAATTAATGTTTTGCAATTTCTAGTTACCATTGTTTGGTCTAAAAAATAATTTATATGTTACTGTACTTTGCACATTTTGTAGATTTTTCGTTTTTTACTTTCTCACTATAGTACCGGTACCTATAGAGAAAGTATAGTGATCGCAAAAAAAATCGATGTTGAGATTTTTGTGGAAATATCCGTTTTGGGACCCCCTGAGTCCAAAAAAGTGGTTTTTACAAAATGTCTGTCTGTATGTCTGTATGTATGTATGTCTGTATGTATGTCTGTATGTATGTTTGTATGTATACAAAGCTAGAGAGAAAACTATTCGATCGATTTCAACCAAATTTGCACCAGACATGTCCAGTACGCCTGTATAGATGCACGAAAAAGGGTTTTGAACAATTTTGAAAAACAACCCCCTTTTTGGCCAAAAAACCCCGAAAAAATCAGTTATTATTTTTTTTATAAAAAAACGGCTCTAACGATTTTGATAAAATTTGGCTTATTTGTAGCCTTTAATGTTCCCTACCATATTCAAAAACCCGCATCTTTCTAAAAATTCTCGTTTAACTAATAATAATAATAATAATAACTGATTTTTGGGGGTTTTATGGCCATAAAGGGGGTTGTTTTGCAAAATTTTTCAAAACCTTTTGACGTGCATCTATAAAGACCTAATTGACGTGTTTGGTGCAAATTTGTTCGAAATTGATCAAATAGTTTTCTCTCTAGATAATAATAATAATATTTATTAGTTAATCTCCAACTTTAATAAAAGTATACATAGCTAGAGAGAAAACTATTTGATCGATTTCAACCAAATTTGCACCAGACATGTCCAGTAAGCCTGCATAGATGCACGAAAAAAGGTTTTGAAAATTTTTGAAAAACAACCCCCTTTTTGGCCAAAAATCCCCCAAAAAATCAGTTATTATTTTTTTATAAAAAACGGCTCTAACTATTTTGATAAAATTTGGCTTATTTGTAGCCTTTAATGTGCCCTACCAAATACAAAAACCCGCATCTTTCTAAAAATTCTCGTTTAGCTAATAATAATAATAATAACTGATTTTTGGGGGTTTTTTGGCCATAAAGCGGGTTGTTTTAAAAAAAATTCAAAACCTTTTTATGTGCATCTATAAAGACCTAATTGACGTGTTTGGTGCAAATTTTTTCGAAATCGATCAAATAGTTTTCTCTCTAGATAATAATAATAATATTTATTAGTTAATCTCTAACTTTAATAAAAAACTCTCCTACCCCACCCTACAAGTCACAGTGAATCTGTTAAGTAATTTAAATGTGTTTATGAGAAAGTATGTGCCAGTTCCTGGTACCGTTTATTTTTAATTTGCAAATAAAAACAAATGTTTTACCTGACACAAACATTCTTAACAATACCTGGGAAATATTTAAAATAACATAACAATATGTAATTTGGTTTACTTTTTCTAGTTGAAGTAAATAAAAAACCGACTAACTTATAACTGTATTTAGTTACTTTTTTGGAGACTAACTTCTAACTTTAATCAGTTACTTTTTTGCTGACTAACTTCTAACTTTATTCAGTTAGGATTTTTCCTGGCTAATTTATAACTCTACTCAGTTATTTTTTTGATCGACTAACTCTAACTTCTATCAGTTACTTTATTAGACTAACTTTCCCAATTCTGGTGAAAATATAGATTTGATTGCTGTTTGGACTGTTTCTGAAGTTAAATCCTTTAGCATAAATATTTCAATGAATTTGGAATAATAATCAGCCATCAGCAAATAATTTGTTCCACCTACAGTAGAGCGTCAAAAATCCGAACTAATTGGGACCGAGAGGGGTTCGGATTATCAAATTGTTCGGATTTTTTAAAACAACCAAGAAAATGCCATTTAGGATAAAATATATGCCCTTTAATCGATTAAAGTGGTTAAACAGTACAAGCAGTAATGTAATTAAAATACAGTTACTACTTACATATTATGATTTAGAAGAACCTGCTTCACAGTAGGGCCAACATGATTGCACTTGTAACTCTCAATTACAATACAGTACATAATTAAAAGTTCACTTGTACATTATATAGTTAACACAAACGAAAAATAAAAAAAATACTGTACAGTACACCAGGGGTGCAGAAAATGTTTTAGCATACAAAATTTCCCCAGAACACACTTGTTTTCACTAAAAATTTCCCCAAAACTGATCGCTATTCGCTACAGTTTGTTTATCTATTTCAACATATTTATTGACCTTATGTTTTAATAATTTTTATTATATTCATTATAAATTCCAATATAAATCTTCAAAAAAATAATAATAGCATTATTTTTACTTAATTAACTACGGTGAAATTAAATATCTACAGTGAAATATATATCTTCAGATGGTCCCAAAAGGTTTAAAACAGAAAAAATTCAACTTGATTATTGCTATTTTATTATTTTTAAAAGTAGGCCTAAGGCCCGTATTACACTGTAAAATAATTTATAAAATAGGTTTTATAAAAGTTCTTTGACAAAGATCTTTGATAGTGTAATGAGCCATCTTTTATAATATATTTCTTTTATAACATTTCTTTTATAAAATTTAAGAGGTTGGCATTTTACCTTTTATAAAATGTTAGATACATTTTTACCTTTTAGTACAAGTCCAAAATGTTTTATAAAAAAGAATCACTTTTCAAATTTTTATAATAGGTGGATACCATCTTTTATAAAACATATTTCATAAAATATTTTACAGTGTAACACGGGCCTAATACTTCAGTGGTTAAATGAAAGTTAAATGTTATGTTTAATTAGTTCCAATTCAATTACCGAATTACCTACTACAGTCACTACTGGAAATCGTCCGGACAGATCACACAAATTGAAAGAAAATTAAACTTAACAATTACTTTTCATTTGTTACATTTAGTTAAAAAAATAAGTGATCCCGACACGCTACGACTTTTTAACTGTCAAAATCAGTTCTCCCATACCCAAAAACACATGAAACTTTCCCCTCATTGTATTTTCAAAATTTTGATCCAAAAACGAGACCCCGATGCGCTATGACTTTTTAACTGTCAACATCGGTTTTCCCGTACCTAAAAACATATAAAACGATACCCCACACTGTATTTTCAAAATTTTGATCAAAAAACATGATCCCGACGCGCTACGACTTTTTAACTGTCAAAATCGGTTTTCCCGTACCCAAAAACATATAAAACGATACCCCACACTGAATTTTCAAAATGTTGATCCAAAAACGTGATCTCGACTCGCTACGACTTTTTAACTATCAAAATCGGTTTTCCCGTACCCAAAAACATATAAAACGTTACCCCACACTGTATTTTCAAAATTTTGATCCAAAAACGAGACCCCGACGCGCTACGACTTTTTAACTGTCAACATCGGTTTTCCCGTACCCAAAAACATATAAAACGATACCCCATACTGAATTTTCAAAATGTTGATCCAAAAACGTGATCTCGACGCGCTACAACTTTTTAACTATCAAAATCGGTTTTCCCGTACCCAAAAACATATAAAACGTTACCCCACACTGTATTTTCAAAATTTTGATCCAAAAACGAGACCCCGACGCGCTACGACTTTTTTAACTGTCAACATCGGTTTTCCCGTATTTAAAAACATATAAAACGTTACCCCACACTGTATTTTCAAAATGTTGATCAAAAAACATGATCCCGACGCGCTACGACTTTTTAACTGTCAAAATCGGTTTTCCCGTACCCAAAAACATATAAAACGATACCCCACACTGAATTTTCAAAATGTTGATCCAAAAACGTGATCTCGACTCGCTACGACTTTTTAACTATCAAAATCGGTTTTCCCGTACCGAAAAACATAAAACGTTACCCCACACTGTATTTTCAAAATGTTGAACCAAAAACGAGACCCCGACGCGCTACGACTTTTTAACTGTCAACATCGGTTTTCCCGTACC
>JAGFPH010000203.1:270868-282203 GCA_018207615.1 Philaenus spumarius
CTGTCAACATCGGTTTTCCCGTACCCAAAAACATATAAAACGATACCACACACTGAATTTTCGAAATGTTGATGCAAAAACGTGATCCCGACGCGTTACGACTTTTTAAATGTCAAAAATCGGTTTTCCCATACACAAAAATATATAAAACGATACCCCACACTGAATTTTCAAAATGTTGATCCAAAAACGTAACTCCGACGCCCTACCACTTTTTAACTCGCAAAATCTGTTTTTGTGTACCCAAAAGCATATAAAACGATTGCCCCACACTGTATTTTCATAATTTTGACCCAATATTTTCAAAATGTTGACTAAAAATGTGACCCTGACGCGCTCCGCCTCACGCTAGAAAGCTCAAAAGCTTTTCAACCCTCCGCAATAAAATTACGAAGATTTTGGTACCAACAGAAGTTTTCTACGACGTCTGTGATTGCTTATACCGTGTATACAGGACAACTGACACACAAAAAATCATCGCATAATTTCAATACTTCGGCATTTTAATGCAAGCCTAAGTAATAAAAAACGAGTACGCACATCACATTGTACGCATTTTACTGATAAAGACCGATTTCGAATATCCGTAAAAGAAAATTAAAAAACATCGGTAATACCTATACATTAAGTATCGTATAATTTGGTTCAATATGATTTAATTCTAATCGCTTGAATAATATCATTTGTATGAAACTAATCAAAATTTGCATACCTGTATCATAATGATTATTTTTTAATACCCAACGAATGTATTTGAATACCCGAATCAGGAAACTGCCATTTATCAACCGGCACAAAAATATCGTATCGGCGGCTCGGCCGTACGATATTTTGTGCGGTGAAGATTAATGTCGTATCGCGGCTCCACCGTACGATATTTTGTGCGGTGAAAATTAAATTTAATAGGAACCCTGTCCGACTTGCAACAGAGAGCAGACAACAAACTTTGTGTGTGTTGGTGTGTTTATATATGTATCATACAAACCGATTAAGCTGACCTTTGTTCCCATTCATTTCTTAGAATCTATTTTTCCCCAAAATAATGATATTTTCCTTATTTTTGTTGGCTATTTCCCCGGCCAAAATTTCCCCAGCTCAGTCCCAATTTCCCCCGAACCTCGTTCGGGCATTTGGACATATTCTGCAGGCCTGCAGTACACTACTGTATGTACGACACACTGTTATAATAATTACACAACGAGAAATGGATGAACTTTCTGTATGTATACTGCTTGCGCTAAAGCAGATTTTTAGCGTGACGGTGAAAATACTGACAGCCAGTCTGTTGTGAGGGCGTGTGAGAGCAGGTATTAAGAAGTGTTTAAAATGAGATAATAATGTCAGACTGCGATGAAGATTTTTGTGAAATTTTCAACGACGCAATAATTGGAATTTGCGAAAACGAAAACGAAATTTTTGCAGGGGCTGCCTCAGAACGCGTTCGGATTTTTGACGTTTTGGATTATTGACGTTCGGATTATCGACGTTCTACTGTATCTCAAAAATATTGGCTGCCACTTTCTCCCAACGATTTTTAGGTAATTCTATATATACATTGGTTCTTTGACACTACTATTTCTAAATTGTTGACATATTCTACAGTTACTTAACCCTGCAACTGTCAAACTGCTCAATTTGAGTGGTCGTGGGGGCGTGTCACGTGAAAACGATTAATTTTGACAACTCTACTTGTAATGAATATTTCACCCACTAAAAACTATCCAATCGCAATAAATCAAAAACCGTTGGAAAGGAAATGATCTAAGCTTTAATTTTTGCATTTACAAGTTTTTTCTAAAACGTATATTTACATACGTAATCATCGTTGCAGTTTTTTAGTTTTCTAAAAGCCAATGTCGTGCGAATTTTAATGAACCAAAACTACCTTTAATTCCAGTTTCTATGTCTTTCAATACAGCCCGCCCGGTATTTTTCTGAGTTATATCTGTATACTGAAGGATTCATCACACTTTTACCTACCTGAAACTGCCATCCAATCCAAAATCGGACAAATAGTTCCAAAGATATGGAATTGTCTGTAAACCTTTGCAATTGAGCAGATTTCAACCAATAAAACAACACATTTTGCATTCGAGATATCTTTTATAATTCGAATTATTTCAATAGACTTTTTGATATCTATTTATAGACCAAAGTTCAATCTTTCATTTGGTGTAAAGCAAACTATATTTGACTTTTTAGATGTTATTCAAACAGCAGTTGAAAGTTCATATTTGCACAGAATTCATACTACCGCTTGAGTTTGCAAAACAAGGCTGTTTCCATTGTCTTCAACGGTCATATTTTGAATTTCCTTTGTCCGCATGAGGTTTCATTTGTTTCATCTTACTTTTGTAATTCAATTGATTCTAAGTAAAACACTTTTATGATGAGGTAATATACAAGTATACAGTTCAATTCTTTGATTTATTCTCTACACTTTGTTTTAATAATATTTCATTTTTGGGCAAAGCATATATTAGTAAATTACATTTCAAATTAGGCGGTTTTGTTAGCAATCGTGTATTTGGAACACAAAAACTGGTGTTTTCAAAATAAGAAATTTGAAATCGATAAATGTTTTAATACAGGTCTATTTAGAACTAAATTACGAAACTTTTTTACATTTACGAAAAAACTACAAAAAATGTTTACGACTTGTTATGTAGGCCTAAAGTTGAACTTTTTCCTTTTGTTACTGAACATTTTTTGCTTCTTGAGCTAATAACTTTTACAATTTTACATCAATAAATTTTTTAATTACATATATGGATTTTTTGAACTTTTCTCTACAAAAAAGGTACAGAACACTTTTGGATTGGTATGCAATTACTATATTCGGCGAATTTTTGAAAATATGCTTGCACACGCACCGAAATGACTTGGCGTTGCAAAACATTAACATGGACAGTAGGGTTAATAAATTTGCAATGTCATTATTATTTAAGTTTGGTCAATATACAAGTTCTCTAGGTCTATTTTTACAACGCTCTATACCTGGATGTCCACAATGTATTCTATTTAATATATCTGCTCTCAAATTTTTTGGAATTATTAACCTATTTCCTCGATATATTTATGTATCTACAACTGTCAGTTCCTCCTTTATTCGCCAATATTTTAATATCTCTCCTGGTACTTTAGATTTGTATACTGGCCATCCTTTAACAATTTGACTTTAATAAATGACACATTTCATTATCATTTTCTGTACTTATCTGTAATTCTTTTAACCTACTTTCTGTTATTGGTAAACTTTTAACTACAGCACATATTTGAGCTTCAATTTCATTTTCACTTAACATATCATTATTTACTGGGCTTTGCATTTGATATGCTCGAGATAAAGTGTCTGCATAATATAATTCTTTGCCTGGCTTATAAACTAAAACATAAAATTTTACTTTTGTAATCTAATTAACATTCTTTGTAATCTAGCAGGACGTTGATACAATGTTTTTTTTATAAATTACCTCTAAAGGTTTATGATCCGATTCAATTGTTATACGTTTACCATAAATATAATCATGAATTTTTTTACAACCATATAACACTGCATACAATTAATTATTTTTCTATGTTTGCATAATATCGTTTTGCTGTGTCTGTAAATGCCTTAGAGGCATAGGCTGCAGGTAAATCATTCTGCAGAAGTACTGCTCACATACCGTTTTGAGATGCATCTACTGAAATTTTAGCAGGTTTATTAACATCATAATACTGTAAAATTGGCTTTGTAATTAAACAATGCTTTAATTTTTCACACGCATTAACCTGTTGTTCATCCCAGTGCAAAACATTTTTCTTTAACAATATGCGTAAAGGAGCAGTTTTATCAGAAAGATTTTGAATGAATTTACCAACATAGGTTACCAAACCTAAAAAACGTTCTACATCTTTTGAATTAGTTGGTGTTTGTATATACTTTATAGCTTCTATTTTTGATTCATCTGGACTGACACCATAGGAATTAAAAACAGGACCCATATATTTGATACTTGTAAGAGAGAATTTACATTTATTTTTATTACATCTTATATTCTTAATATAGGCTCTTCTAAATACCTCCTGAAGACGCTCATTATGTTCTTCTTCCGTGGACCCCCAAACTAAAAGGTCGTCTACATAGGTGTCAACCCCTTCTAGACCCTCAAATGTTTCTCTATTTTTTTTATGATATACTTCACAACTTGAATTTAGTCCAAACAGAAGTCTTAAAAGAATTTATAGCATCCCCAGGCTGTTTTAAAAACACACAAATCTGAGCTAGGCTTTTCTAGTTCTATTTGCCAAAATCCATTGTATAGGCTACATCTAAAATGCTAAAAAATGTGGCTCCCTTTAATTTTGTTGTAATGTCTTCTATTGTTGGCAAAGGATAATACTCTTTTTTTATTGCTTTATTTGGTACTTCCATACGGAGGCCACTATTTTTTAAACGTTGGTAGGTTAGGTATTGTTTTAGTAAACAATAGAAATGCAAGAATAATAAAAAAAATTGCCTAAAGTTCTAACCTACAGTATGTTTAGTTGTTAGGTTACTACTAAAAATAGCATGTAATAAAAAACGTCTAAAAATAGTGGCCTCCGTATAATACGTAAAAGTACCCTTTATTTAAATCTTTTGGGTGTAGACAAAGCCTAATCTTTCCATTTGGCTTGTGTACTACTACCATTGACTATGTAAGCATGAGTAGACTTCCCAAGCCTATAGTAGTAAATGAAGCCAGGAAAAACGACGGCACAGCAAGGGCACCTATCGGCAGTAAACTGAAGCAGGTCTTAGGCGTAGCAGTAGGCCAACGCTCCGTGGTGAAATCACGAACTATAGATGGATTTATAAACGGAGGCCTATTTTGAGTACTGTGCGAGAGAGAAGGAGATAGTTTCGAGGAAGGGCACACAACTTCCCCTTCCCCCTCGCACTACCACTTTGTCACTTTACCGTAATGTGGCAAACTAAGCCGAGCAGCTTCCTGCATAGGTTTTTCGTTTTTTCTCAACGGCTGGCACTTTTCTCTTGACTAATATTTGTTTATCACCAGATGTCCACTGTCCACTCACGTTATTATTATTGAAAGATAATACAATGATTAAATTAATTACATACAATTACAATAAAACAATGTTAACGGGAATATTACAAGAATATTGTAACTATAGGCATATAAATCATATTTTATTATAGAAATTAATGTTAATGTTGACTGTTGACCCATTGTTACTTTGTGTAATTAGAAAACAACTCTTTACACAAAGCCGACTTCTGATTTAAACTTTGAGCAATAGGTTCTCTTGCAACCTAAAAAGAAATGGCGTTGTTGTCTACACTTAATTAAATATATTTGAAGTAGAGGTTTTATTCTTCTAAACGCTACGTCTAAAACCTACAAAACTGGATTCGGTTTTACACATACATATATATACATTCTACACATTATTTTTTATATTTTTGCATTAAACTTCATAAATTATGTATTTTTGGTTGTATTTGATTTCATAATTTTTAACTTTAAGAACTTATTTCTTGAAATTTTGTATATTTAATTTGAATGAAAACTATACCATTTATGCATCTCATTATTATCTACTAGCTGAATACCAGTACTTCGCTACAGGGAATTTTTTTGTTGCATCACCATGATTTATAATTAATTGTTATAGTATTCTCTCATTTTCTTTTATTTATTATTATTAAAGTGAATTATAACATTTATATTCAATTACTTTGGTATTTCTTGTTCACTGGTTGCCCGTAAATTGTCTTCGTCATGGTATGTGTGCTAAATAAATTAAATAAATAAAAAATTCAGAGTGAAGAGCGTCTTTTTTTCAACCGCTAAATCTACAGACTGGTAAATCACAGTCTTAGCTTGATATTTGCAGCGTCTTTAATTGCGAATGCATAGATCGGGTTAGATTTGATTAGGTTACATCTTAAATATTTTCTTAAAGTTAATAAGTTAAAAATTTCAGCTTTAATTAAAGAATACAAGTAGTATTGATTGTTTTTAGGGTTTGTTATTACATTTTCAACCCTTAGCTGCACGTAACGAAATGTACAACTGGTTTACTTTTTATGTGTATCGTGTAAGAAATAAATGTACAAAATTTCAGCTCTCTAGTTTTAAGGAATGTATGAATATTAATAATTATTGTTTTTAGGGGTTGTTAACACATTTTCACACCTAGCAGCAAGTAACAAAATGTAAAAGTCATTTACTTTTCATATGTGTTTTGTATATATGTAAAAAATTTCAGCTTTAAGGAAAGTAAACAAACAACATATATTGTTTTAGGGGATGTTTCAACCCTTAAAGGTCAAATATTTTAAAATCCTATCTTAGAGCGCCTATGAGCAATATGTGAACCAAATATTTCACGTTCCTTAACGGTATTAAATTAATATTTATAGTTATAGGGGTTGTTACTAAATGTTCACACATTAGCAGAACGTGATAAAATGGTAAAACTGTTTTATTTTTTATATGTATCTTCTAAGAAATAAATGTATAAAATTTCAGCTTTCTTGCTTTAAGGAAAGTATAACAAACAATGTTTATTGTTTTATGGGTTGTTTAAACTCTTAAAGGCCAAATATTTAAAAATACTTTCTAAGTTCGCCTCTAGCCCCTATTGAGCAATATGTGTACCAAATTTCACGTTCCTAGGTGGTATTCAATTAATATTTACAGTTTTAGGGGTTGTTAATACATTTTCACCTATTAGCAGAACGTTACAAAATGTAAAACTGGTTTACTTTGTATATCTATCGTGTAAGAAATAAACGTAAAACATTTTTGTTTTCTAGCTTTAAGGAAATTATAACATACAACACTTATTTTTTTATTGGTTGTTTCAACTCATAAAGACCAAATATTTTAAAATCATTACTTAGTTTGCCTTTAGGTCCTATGAAAAATAAGTGTACCAAATTTCACGTTCCTAGGAGATAGGATTTTTGAGATATATAACAAACAATATTTATTGTTTTAGGGGTTGTTTCAATCCTTACAGACCAAATATTTTAAAATCCTTTCTTAGTATGCCTCTTGCCCCTATGACAAATACTTATACCCAATTTCACGTTTCTAGGAGGTAAGGTTTTTGAGATATATAACAAACAATATTTATTGTTTTAAGGATTGTTTCAACCCTTAAATGCCAAATATTTTAAAATGCTTTCTTAGTGCGCCTCTAGTGCCTATCAGCAATATGTGTACCAAATTTCAAGTTCCTAGGTGGTAAGGTTTTTGAAATATATAACAAACAATATGTATTGTTTTAGGGGTTGTTTCAACCCTTGCAGGCCAAATATTTTAAAATCATTTCCCCTGTGGCAAATACTTGTACCAAATTTCACATGAGTGAGTGAGGTGCCTTTTATATGTATAGATTTGTTTGTTCATAATATGATATACAGTTGTCTTGTAATTATTCAATACCTTGTCAAGAATAAACTTTTGACACCATTTTCAACTAGAAATTATCAGTTAGTATATTATACAGGGTGGCTGTAGAGTAACTTGCACCCCCCTTTATCTTGGTTATTTGTTAAGATAGCTAAAATGCGGTTTGCGGCAATATTTGTTACAGTGAGGGGCTGCTAAAGAAACATAATATTGTTCAATTTTGGTCGAAAGTGGGTTGGTGGGAGAGGGGGTAACTCCAAATTCTCAAATGAGACCAATAGTTATGTGATACATCACTGTAAAGGTCCTGTTGAAACAAGAATTTTTATGTAAAAAAAATCTTTTTTAGGACAATTATAACCAAAATGGCGACCATTTTGTTTATAGTCAATGGTGGTAGTTGTGGGCAGAGCAGGCTCAAGGAAAAATCTTCACCCGGACAAGCATCCTTCGAGTCGCTCCTCTTTCGGGGTCTGAACTAATAATTAATATATATATTTGGGCTTTTGGGTTGATAATTAAATTTTTAAATTACCATCGTTGACATAGTCTAGTCCCATATGGACCGTACCTCATCTGTTCTAAAGAACATTTAAACACAATTTATTCCAAAGACTGATAAATATTTTCAAGTTTAACTTAGGCCTATATTGTTTTATAATTATTGGAAAAATAAACACATTCTAGCTATAAATTCAAAATTTTAAAAGGGACTACAATTTAAAACTAAGTGGATAATTCCTTCTTTGTTACATACGCTTATATGAATACTATCGTTGCATCTGTTTGGTTAGTCACAGTTAGTCTGGGGACCATGATCAGTGCTCACTTACTACACCCAACAAAATGAATGAGCTCCCGAAGTTTCTGCATATCGTCGTGAATCACCCTGCATATAAAATTTTTAATGATTGCCGAAAACGTGTTAGGGGACCATGATCAGTGCTCACTTACTACACCCAACAAAATTGATATTGCATTGTCATCGTTCCTTGATAAGTGTGCTAAGTTTCAAATCAATCCGACGTTTTGAAGTATAGGAAAGTATATGAATATACGAAGAAAGGTATAAAAAGGCACTTTCCAGATTTTACCCCTAACGCGTGACGCGGTTTCTCAACCGACACCCCACCCCGATGACAATGGGCGCAAAGAACTATAACTTCAAAAATTAACGTTATTTATTTTTACAACAAAGTTGTACATTTTACACTTTTTGGCATATAAAACATAAAAACGGTTTAAACATAATATAATATTTTTCAGTGGACAAATAACATCGAAGGTCGGCGGAAGTAAACGAGTGGTTCCGAACCCCACTCCCCACTAAGAACGAAGCTTCACAAATGTTTGCAGAAATAAACAAGGCATTGCAACGTTTACTTCTTTTTGCATTATTTTTCTGCACATTGCGGTAAATTAAGGGTCTGCTGTAGTGGCGGCCATCTTGAATTTTTATCCCATAAGAGCAATGTTAAATTTCAAACCATTTATTTCGTTTACTCTTTATCATAAAATTGTTTGCAAGGTCTCATTTTAAGCAAAGTCACAATACGCATCCGTCTTGCAATTTACATTTTTTCAAATACTTTTGATTTGTTATGTAATTGATATTTTGTAAGTATAAAGTTTGAATTTTTTTCCTAACACAATACAAAATTAATAATGAAAAATAATTTGCAAAGCCGGATCCGAAATTTTATAGAGAATATTCAGTTTTTTTTTTCAACACTCAATTACAAAAGATAGACTTATAAAATGGTTTGAAATGAGGCAATGTCAAAGCGTTCAGCTGCAAGAAATTGCACTGTTTATATAGGGATACAGTGAGAAGCGGTTGCGTTTCCGGTTGCTTTCTCGTTTACTGGAGCAGACCCTTAACATCGTTGTTCTTACATCTATTCTGACTAACTTCCAATCAAAATTCTTCAGATAAGTAAAAGTGAGATAAGTAAAAAAAAGATAAACCTAAAGTATGTTTAGCGAATCATCTGCGTAGCACTTCTCCACTGCAGACTCCGTTTTGTAAATTTAAATCGGGCCACTCAGGTTAATAGGGCGCATTATGAAAGATATTGGCCTAAATTATTTACACTGCAATTGTGCAAAAACTAATAACGCGACATATTTTGATCTTCCTCCTGTTTCAAGTACACATAATAAACAATAATTTTCCGAAATATCTGCCCTTAAAATTTAAAATTAACAAACATTATGAATATTTAAAAAATAGTAATTTTTAAAAATAGGCTTTTTCCGATTTTTTATGTGAAAAATGGTCCAGTTGGGATCTGTAAAATTTTTTTAATTATTAAGGGGTGGCCGAACTTATTTTGACGAGAGCGTGAAAGGTTTGTCGTTTTTAGCGCGCGTTTGATTATTGTTTTCCAATAAACCGGTATTCATTGATTAAGTAGGCCTATGGATTGCTCAGAAGCAAATTAAATTAATATAATCTTTTAGAAACGAATCCATTCTTTGGGATCCTCTAAATAATTATCATTTGATCAAAAATATGAAATTAGATGCTTGGCAAAAAATATCAGCGGAGTTGGATAATTAATTAATTCTTTACAGTCTAGTTAATTATATATTGTACTTAAGCATTTTGAAATATTTAGTAAAAAGTTTGTAATTTTTTTATATAAAAACGTATTTTTTATATGCATTTGTCAGTTAAAAAAGATATCAAAACACTGTTTTCAGGGCCTCAGGGTCCGTCCCTTCCCTTTCCACCCCGGTTCCCCCTCTTCCCCTGGTGTAGGCCACTTTAAGCCAGACACCTTTACAAAATTCTGGCTACGTCACTTGGTCACCTAATGTGGTGAGCAAAACAACTAAAAAAAACTCAGTATATTTTAATGCGTTCATTACCCCAATAGAAAGTAAATTTATGTTATTAAATTAATTTAGATTAAATATATTTTTGAAAAATGTCAATAGCAAACTAAAACTATGGAAATGTGTTTATGAGAATAACTCTTTTTATAGTTACAAAATAACGTGTGCATCATTAATTCCCAACCGTTATGTCCATAGCAAGAAAACCCCCTAATAAACTGTGTTTTTTTTTCCTGGAAATTATTATAATAATTAATTATAAAAATAACAGTAATCAATAAATTAATAAGTAATTAATAAATAAACGATGAAATAAAAATGGCAATTCTTATTTTGTTGATAATAATTACACATTTACTTTCATTTAAAACAAACCGCACGAAAATCGGTTGCATAGATTTCCAGAAATAGGTATCAATAGAATTTTAATCTAGAACCAAAAAACCTCAAAAAGTGTCCTTATAAGAAGTATTAGGATGAAGTACAAATTACTTTTCATAACTTTTTAATAATATTCTCTTTTTATTTCAAATAAACAGAACTAAAATGGGCCCGGTACATCTTCATAAATATGTAGTATAAGTGTTTTACCTAGAACCAAAAAACCTCAAAAAGTAAATTTATAAGAATACCGATGAAATACAAATTACTTTTCATAACATTTTGATAATAAAGACAATATTCCCTTTTATTTTGAATAAACACCACTAAAATTGGTCATATAGATCTCCAGAAATAGGTATAAAATCAAAAGGGTTTTAACCTAAAACCACCAAAACTCAAAATGTGCCCTTATAAATGCACTGATGAAATAAAAATGACATTTAATAAAACCACCAAAATTCAAAAGGTGCCCAATAAATGCACTGATGAAATAAAAATGACATTTTAAAAACAGGCAGTCGTGGGTCTGCCGTCAGAAGTGAAAACATTTTAGGTTCATATAGTTAACTTTATTTTCGAGTTATTAAGAAGTATTTTTTTAATAATGTATAATGTTGTAATGAGATCTTAAATAATTGCGGAGATGCGATGGAGCCTTAAATAATTGTGGATAAGCGACGGAGCCTTACATAATTGTG
>JAGFPH010000203.1:288554-301523 GCA_018207615.1 Philaenus spumarius
AAGTTCCATTCCATTAATATAATGGATTCCACTATATAATTGACTCTGCTACAAAAGATTCATACCACTAATGTGATCGATCTTCCTAGGTTCCATTCCACTATATAATTAACTCTGATAAAAAAGTTTCATCCCACTAATATAATGGATTCTAATGAAAAGGTTTCTTTTCACTAATATAATGGACCACTAATGGTGGAATGGATCCACTATATAATGAACTCTGCTACAAAACATTCATTCCACTAATATAATGGATCCTCCTAAGGTTCCATTCCACTATTTAATTGGCTCTGCTACAAAAGTTTCATCCACTAATATAATGGATCCTCCTGAAAAGGTTTCTTTTCACTAATATAATGGACCCTGCTAAAATTTTTGTTTTTAAGCAGAAATGAAAATTGTAAGAATAATTTGTGATGAAGTTTAAATTTAGTATTGTATAGGACCGTAATAAACAAGAACAATGTTTGAGTTATAAGTTTGTAATCGTTCATAATAGAAAGAAGCCGAAAGATTTTTTTAAATAGTTAACAAAAATAAATTGTACTAACCCTCGCTATAAGTAAGACAATCAATGCTCATACTTTGAGGGTTACTGATGAGATTTCTCTCATATTATGTCCTATATATGTTATTTTTATATTGATAGTTTTAGAGATGTTCTAGATATAACTTAATGTAAAGGTTAATTTTATGTTTACAGTAAAAAATGCACTAGAACCACTGAAAATGAATCAAAATGGTTATCCAGTTGTAAATTCGGAAACTATGGAGTCCAGTGAACCAGGTGTTTTTATAGGTGGTGATCTTGCTGGCATGTCTGAAACTACAGTGGAATCTGTAAACGATGGTAAAACAGCTGCTTGGTATATGCATAAATACATACAGGTATGAACAAATCTTACTTCAGTTTTATAATTCCATTAATGTTTACTGCTTTAATTGTGTCACTGGGCCTAGTCTCTATCTTTACCATGATGAGTAGTCTACAGTTCTTTTGTTTATTTCTATACTGCCATCGGGGCTTTTGCATAGTAATGTGACGATAAAATTTACTCTGTCAATGTGATGAAAATTTAAAAAAAGACAGAAAATAATTTCAATCTTTTTAATGTTTAGTATAGGCTATTTCATATAGAGGCATTGTCATGACATTAAAGAACAATTACTTTCCAAATATTTAAAGACAGCAGCCCTGATCAGTCAAGAAGTCCTGTAAAAAATCATTTTAAGTTTCCTTTAAGATCATTATAACAGGTGATGAAACATGGGTTTACGCTTATGATATGGAGTCTGAAGCTCAGTCCAAGGACCAAGAAAGCACTTCAGTCAAGGTCATGTTGACTGTTTTCTTTGATTACAAGGGAGTTGTTAGTTATGAATCCCTTCCACAAGGTGAATCAAGCAATGTTTTTATTATATTCTAAGTTTTGAGACGGTAGCGTGAAAGTGTTTGAAAGAAGATCGTGTTAATTATTGCGCTGAGGTTGAAAGGGTGTTGCACCATGACAGTGGTCTCGTTCATTCATTTTATCACAGTTCTCCTTCAACCCCAATACTCACCCATAGGCGGATCCAGCCGGTTTTCAAGGAGGGGGCTCTGTGTCTCATATCCGGGGGGGGGGGGGGGGGAAAGAATATTTTTTTTTGAATACAGTGCTTGAAAACGTCTTTTTAGACTATTTCACGATCACCCATTTTGAATAGGAATTAAGGATTACATGCTTTACCCAAAAATAAAGTATTATTTGTAGAGAATAAACTATAGAATTGAACTATATACTTGAAAATTTTAAATAGATTTATTCTAAAAACTTATTTTACTAAATTACAACAACTAATCAAAATTCTCACAAACGTATAGTACCTATATAGTTCCAGCCAAACAGGAAAAGGTAGCGGCTAACGCGCTAAAAATAGTGTGCCAGTAAGGAAGTAAGCACAAGGTTTAGCCAGTGAAACATTATTTTGCAATTCCCGCGATTCCGGGATTTCTAGTTCTCGTTTTTTTTCTTTTTTTTAAGTTTAACTGCTAAAGATTTTCTTTTAGAGGCATTGTGTTTTATATAGGTTAATAATGCGTAAGATAGCTAAAAAATATCGCAAATAACAAATGTGGTTTTAAGCTCAGGTTAAAAATAGTGTGCCAGTAAGGAAGTAAACACAAGATTTAGCCAGTGAAACATTATTTTGCAATTCCCGCTATTCCGGGATTTCTAGTTCTCGTTTTTTTCTTTTCTTGAGCTTTAACTGCTAAAGATTTTCTTTTAGAGGCATTGTGTTTTATATAGGTTAATAATGCGTAAGATAGCTAAAAATATCGCGTTATAGAAGGACAACATAGAATTAAATATTTACATACTTAAATAACTAAAACTTAACAATGTATTTACAGTTCCATATCATATTCCAATATTAGAAATAATGAAAACAAACTATGTAAAAACGTTGTAATAGTGATCTCAACCTATGTACCAACATTTCCCACTGTGTACAACGGTCATTTTTTGTATGTCCTTTATCGCCGAGTGGTTTCATTTGTTTCATCTCACTTTGTAATTCAAGTAAAGCTAAGACATATACTTTTATGAAATTTACAATGATAATTTACAAGTATACAGTTTAATTCTTTGATTTATTCTCTACGCTTTCTTATCCTCTACACTTTCTTATTATTATATGTAATTTTTGGGCAAAATATATATTCCTAAATTACTATTCAAAACAGGCTCAGTTTTGTTAGCTGTCTTGAAGTAGGAACATAAAAACTAGTGTTTTCAAAATAAGAAATCTGAAATTGATAAAAAATTTTATACAATTCTATTTATAACTAAATTACGAAACGTTTTTACATTTATGAAAAAAATTACAATAATTTTTACAACTTTTTATGTAGGCCTAAATTTGAACTTTTTCCTTTCGTTACTGAACATGCTTGTTTCTTGAGCTAATAACTTTGTTAATTTTACTTCAATCATTTTTTTACAGGCATATATGAATTCTTTGAACCTTTACCTACAAAAAAGCTAAGGAACACTTTTGAATTGGTTTAGAATAAACGTATAAAAACATGGTTGAAATACAAAAACTTGGAAGATTTTTAACAAATTTGAAGTTTACGGCCATTTTGTGAGCTTACCGTTAGAGACACGGGAAAACATCAAGAATACAATTTTGTTGAAAATCATATTTGCTACTAGCAAATTGCTATTAGTTTTTAAATTCGACTTAAGGTTAAGCCACAAACTGGCTTTGGAAAAAAGCTTACACTGAGAGAAACGGTCCGGCCGCCATTTTTATTTTATTTAATTGGTTAAAAATAAAAAATGGAAAAAACCGTATATATACATTGCTTGGCCTAGGAATAAAGAACATTCATGCAAAAAATCATCAAAATTGGTCAAGGCGTTTGGCCGTAATCGTGAGACAAACAGACATACAGACGAAATGCCCAACGGTCGAGTTAAAACGGAGACCTCGCTTCGCTCGGTCAATTAAACGAAATATAGCACTTCAAATCGATATAAAAATTATTATACGAATACTGCATATAGTTTTGTAATAGTAGATACATCAATTGCAAAATGTGCTTTCTCATTTTTTAAAACTGTCCAATTGCAAGGGTTTACAGACAAATTCATATCTAAGAAACTATAAGAGTGACGAATGATTAGAAGATTGTGGTAGAAAGTTAACATCTTGACAAATCCTGTGGTGTCCTTATCTTCTTATCAAAACAAGTCTGTCTAACGATTATGTGCTTTAAAAAGTGACAAGTTTGAGTCATTTCCTTACGCTTTCTAGCGCGGCATCAGTATTGATTTAGGCAACTACAATTTTACAATGATGATTACATATGTAAATATACTTTTTAGAAGAAATTTGTAAATACAATAATTGAAGTTTAAACCATTTTCTTTCCAATGGTTTTTGTTTTATTGAGATTTGATAATATTTAGTGGGTGAAATATTCGATACAAGTTGTGTTGTCTGACACTACTCAATTGAGCTGTCTGCCACTTAGACGGTTTAACAAAAATATAATAACCCAAAGGGGGGGGCTGCAGCCCCCACAGCCCTCCCCCTTGGATCCGCCAGTGTACTCACCTGATTTGGCATGAGCTGAATTGTTTTTTTCCCCAAGTTCAAATCTTCTCTAAGGGACCAAAATTTGACAAAATTAATTTAAACCACAGGAGGAACTAAACAGGATTTTGGAAGATACATTTTCTATATTCTTCTAGTAGTGGAAGCTCTGTCAGGAGAAGTGTGTGACGAGGCAGGAGGAATACTTTGAAGGGGATCTATTGTAATGTTTCTCAATACATTTATAAAAATCAGGCCTGGAACTTCATGATAAAACCTGTGTATTGAAATTTAATTTCTATCTTGTAAATGTATATGCAAGTAAAGTTGTCCAGCTATTCTGATATTTTTAATTAGTTAAAGTTGATGGATGTAAAAGAAAAAACAACAGTGTAATTCATCAACAAAACTATACACTGGTAAAGACACTCTGACGTAACAACTATCACATTTAAATTTAACACCATAAATATAGAAGGGGGTGGGATTAAACCTAATGTAATTAAAATACTAGGGAATAATTATGTGTGTTAGAAATAGGATTTGTGAGTGATAGACCCTGGGACAGATATGTTAAACGTGATTGTAACCAATTTATGTACGCCAAATTAAACAGCCAAATAACAGTCGAGAAACTTTTTTGAGCACAAAGTCCTGGCAAGTGAACAACTAATCACAGTGCTTGATCTATTAGAAGCCAATAAGAATTCTTTTAACAAAAAGATTATAGAAAAAATAAGAAGAGTCGCATGAGTCTTTCTGTTTTCTTGCTCGATGTAAGATCTTCGAAGTGAACGGACGTGTGTCCAATTTATTAGGCAATGATACTACAGAGAAATTCTATGTAAACTGGCCGTGTGTTAGCAAATAAGCAATACAGTAGAGCGTCGAAAATCCGAACTAATTGGGACCGAGGGGAGTTCGGATTTTTTTAAATAACCTAGAAAATGCCATTTAGGCTAAAACATGTGCCTTTTATTCGATTAAAGTGGTTAAACAGTACAAGCAGTAATGTAATTACAATAAAGTATGTAAGACTACTTACATATTATGATTTAGAAGATCGTGCACGTTCAGTAGAGCTAACATGATTACACTTGTAACTCTCAATTTCAGTACAGTACATAATTAAAAGTTGAGTTTTACATTATAGTTAACACAAATAAAAAATACTGTACAGTACACTACTGTATGTACGACTCACTGTTATAATGATTACACAAAGAGAAATGAATGAACTTTCAGGGTATAAAAAACAGGGACTTTACACAAAGAAAATTGAAATAACTTTTCTGTACTAAAAAAAAACTATAACAGCTAACAATAGACAAACCAAGGTCATTGTCCCTCCCCGCCTCTCTCAACCCTCAGACAAACACGCTGTTTGTTTATTGCTAGCGCTAAAGCAGCTTATTAGCGTGACATACTGACAGCCAGTCTGCTGTGAGGGCGTGAGAGAGCAGGTATATTAAGAAGTGTTTAAAAAGAGAATGTCAAACTGTAATTTGCGAAAACAACATTTTTCCAGGGGCTGCCTCGGAACTCGTTCGGATTATTGACGTTCGGATTATCGACGCTCTACTGTAAGTCGGTATTTCTGTCAGCAACTGAAATGAGCTTCATGTAATTGATCACCGAAATGACAATTTATATAAAATGGATTGACCTAGGATTCACAGACATTATAAATAAATATTGAGCTTGACTTGTGAGAAGATATACTTGATAAAATAAACTTTGAACACAAAATCTCACAACTAATACGTTTATTAACTTAAAAGGTGTTTCAATGACAGTGAGTTATAGTTTGACTATTGTAGCACGTGCATCACTGAAGATCGCGACTTTGTCATTGAAACACATTTGAGTTAATAAACGTATTAGTTGTGAGATTTTGTGTTCAAAGTTTATTCTATCAAGTTCACAGACATTGTAAATTACACTGGTTATTTTTTATCACTTTCAACACAATTAATTCTATCACTTTTTAAAATGGGCAAGAAGCTTTAAAAACTTTACTTTGGGCTTTATATTATCTAGATATTGCTGTTTCTAGCCTATATATAAATTATGTATTTGCATTTTGTAAATATTTTTTTATGTATGAGACTAAGAAACAAGATTAGTCAAAAGTAATATTCCACTAATTGAGTGCCAATTTTTATTGGAGCTAGCCATACTGTCTTCCGTGCCAAAGTACTTTCCTAGTCCAGAGCAGAACTATGATACTCGTACATAAAATTTAATATCGTAAATTTTAGGTACAGTGCAGAACCATGCCTTGAAAGACAAAGGTTAGTGAACAAAATGTGCTTTGTAATGCACGCAAACAGCTGAGGTATCAAGGTTGCAACAGGATTAATACAAACTACATTTTTAATGTATAATAGGATATTTATATTTTCAATAAGTTAACTCTGATTTAATATTATTTTTACTAATTCAATCTGTTTAGTTGTGACTTTCAGTTGTTTGTTTTTAAATTTACAGAACTTAAACGGCATTCAGATCATTACTCCTGCAAAACTACCAAAATTTCATACGCCAATTGATGATGTAGATATTAGTATAGAAATGTGTAATCTTCATTTTGAGAATCCATTTGGTTTGGCATCTGCAACACCGAGTACATCGAGTGCAATGATTAGGCGAGCATTTGAAGCTGGCTGGGCATTTGCAGTGACTAAAACATTTTCTCTTGACAAGGTAAACTAACCAGAATTTAGAGATATTATTTTCAGTTCTGTTTACTATTTTTCTGGGTTTGTTGTGTACCCAAATTTTTTATTCTGACTAATAATTTAAATTTCAAAGACAATAATTTCTGTGTTTATAAAATTGGTTGGTCAACTTAAAGCTCTAGACCAGTGGTCCCCAAAGTTTTTTTGTTTCGTAGACCCCTTTCCGTGTTTTTCGGTTTTGTGTAGACCCCCTGCTTACCTAATATAGATTTTTTGCAAATTCATCAAGTTCAAATGTGTTCTTGACAGCTGGAATAGTGCTACTCACTTTTAAAGATTTAAACTTCTAACCGTAGTGAAGTTTAGTTAGTTAAAAAACACGTTAAGTTTTATACATTATTAACTAAAACGAACCAAATTAAAATTTAGTATCTGTTACATAAAATGGCTAAGCAAAAAGTAATTACTTATAGTGGGAAGGATGAACCTGATGATTTAATAATACATTTTAAACATTTGGCATCAATTTGGTTAGGTTTAACCTCTAATATCCTTGGTTAATGATGAACAGTCTGTTTCTTTATCTTAGCGTCTAAAACTGTATACTATACGTCTGTGAGAGTTTGTGTTAGTTGTTTTAACCTTTTGCACTCTATTTATTTGACACTTGTCGCCTCCACCAGATCCAATAAAAAATTACTTTTTGAATTAAAATATTGTGTTTGAAGAATTATTTTTGTAAATTCGCCAAAAAATTACTATAAATAGGAAACATAACTTATTATATATCATTTTGTTTGGAATAAACCAGAGAATAAGGAAAAAAATGTTTAAAGATTAAACAAAAAACTTTTCATTAAGTAGGCCTATTTTGAATATAATCCGCCAGAAAAATCAATCTATTATTTTGTTTTTTAATGAAATTGAAAATAATAATAAGAGAGTTTAGAGCTTTTAAAATACTTTTTTACACTAAATATGATTATTATAAATAATAAAAAAAAACAATCTTGAGGTTTAACAACACTTTTTTATTGAGTAGGGTATGCCTATTTTGAATATATTAGGTCAAACAAGTAAACAAATATATGTTTTTTTTAATGAATTTAAAAGTAGTAATAAAAGTGGTTAGAGCTTGGAAAATTCTTTCTGTAAATAGGCCTATGTCTGTTTAAATATGTAAATTTTATTTATAATTATTTAAAAATGTAGGTATTTAAAAATAAAATTTTTGTGAAATAATGGTACCGTACATACAGTTTTAAAAAGTTGCCATTTCTAATAAAACAAAATCTAGATTTCTACATTATTTACATAAACAAAATTTACACAAAAGAGTTTTACAAAACTGCAAAATAATATCGTATAATAAAAATAAATACTACTTGAAAAAGCGTAAACAAAAGTTACAAGACGCAAGACAACAGACGATGATACTTGTATTTCTTGACCATGACTGGCAAACAGCTGCTCAACTTCAGAGAGGTATAAAATATATTTCAGAGCCAATATAATCTGTCACTGGTTTCTAAACTGTTTTAACAACATTGAAGTCTCATTAGACCGAAAACCACAGATTCTACACTAGTTTAGAACATAAATCATATTAAAACGTGTGTCGGAATCAGTCCGACAGTGGAGCGCATCGGAAAATTACCGATGTCGGACTGAGTTCGCCTATGGAGCGCAAAAGGTTAATTTAGTGAAATAAGTTTATAAAATAAGGTTATCTATCTATATAAGGTAATTTATCTATCTTTGCTAACTACGAGTACAAAACTAAAATTTTATAAAAAATAATGTAGGTACTTACTTTCCTCCAGCACTCCCAAACAAAATGACATTGATTCACTTTAATTTGTATGTCCTAACTACCAGTTTATATTTTTTTAAATATTTTCTTAATACCTTCCTTTTCAAAACTTAAGAAACAAATGAACGTGTTTGTCTCTCACTTTCGTATTTATTGATTGACGAATTGAACAAGTCAGTGCAAGTATCTTCCTGTGCTGTCTTTGTGAAACTCTGAGACAAGAATGTAAAGGGAAATTTTGATTTCCTTCCGAATCACATGTATGGCAGCACTGATTGTTTTGCTTTAACTCATAACGTCCATCAGTTGTTCATTGATTTTTTTATTTCATTGTTAACTACTTGTGATTGTGTTAAAAGACTGTGTGAAGTCAGTTCTCGTTTCTGATTGCACCATTGGCGGATCCAGGGGGGGGGGCTGTGGGGGCTGCAGCCCCCCCTTTGGGTTATTATATTTTTGTTTTGTTTATTGAGTAGTCTCAGACAAGATAACTTGTATCGAATATTAACCAATCTCAATAAAACAAAAACCATTGGAAAGGAAAGGTTTTAAACTTTAATTTTTGTATTTACAAATTTCTTCAAAAACGTACATTAACATTGTAATCATCGTTGTAATATTGTAATATAAATCAACTGATGTCGCGCGAGGAAGCAAAACCAAATGACTCAAACTCGTCACTTTTTAAAGGTACATAACCGTTAAACAGACTTGTTTTGAGAAGAAGATAAGGACACCTATGGGTTCATGAAGATTTGAACTTTCTACCACGATCTTCCAATCAATCATCACATTTTATAGTTTCTTAGATATGAAGTTTTCTGTAAACCCTAACAATTGGACAGTTTTTACCCATGAGAAAGAACATTTTGCAATCGATGTATCTATTACAAATCGATATTTTATATAATGATTTTTATATCTATTTGAAGTGCAAGTTCTATATTTTCGTTTGATGTTAGGAAAACCTGGTTTAGTGTTCCGGGGCTATTCGGGTATTTCCGTGAAATATGTACATTTTTTCAACGCCCTAGGCGCGTTAAGCCGTTACCTTTTCCCGTCTGGCTGGAACTGTATATTTTACGTTTGTCAGATTTTTGTTTATAGTTGTTCTAATAAGGCTATTTAAAATTTAAAAGTATGCAGTTCAATTTTATTATCTATTCTCTACAATTTGTTGCAATGAAATTACATTTGTGGGAAAAGCATTATATTCCTTAATTTCTATTCAAAATGGATTCTCGTAAAATAGTCTTAAAAGACGTTTTCAAGCACTGTATTCCAACAAAATTATTCTATTCCCCCCCCCCCCCCACCCCTTTCCGGATAGGATACAGCCCCCTCCTTGAAAACCGGCTGGATCCGCCCATGGATTGCACCAAGGAAGAAATGCGAGCAGCGATAAGTTTCCTAAATTCAGAAAGTGTGAAACCAGCAGAGATTTTTTGTCGAATGCAGCAGAAATATGGAGAGAGTTGTTTAAGTGGAAGCAAGATCTACGAATGGATTGATCGCTTTAAAAGTGGTAGGATTTCTCTGTGTAATGAACAGCGGCCTGGTAAGCCTTCCACTTCAAGGACTAATGACAATATTGAAGTGGTAAAACAAATGGTTTTCGATAATCAACGAATTACAGTTGATGAAATTGCAAATGAGTTAAATGTAAGTCATGGCTCAGCATATTCAATCATCCACGATTTTTTGAACTTTCGAAAAGTCTGTGCTCACTGGGTTCCACATCAGTTGACCAGCATCCACAAATACAATCGTTTGAAAATTTCCCTGAAGCATTTGGAACGTTATTAACCAATGTGCTCATTTCTTAACTGAATTATAACCGTTGATGAGACATGGGTCCATCATTTTGAACCAGAGCGTAAGCGACAAAGTTTTTTGTCGAAACATCCTTCATCTCCCACAGCAAAAAAGTTCAAAACTCAGATGTCTGCAGGAAATTTTATGATGTCGATATTCGGAGATACGGAATGTCCAATTTTGGTTGACTTCAAACCTAAAAGTCAAACAATAAATAGTGACAGCTACTGTGAGCTACTGCATTTATTGAAGCCAAAAATCAAGTCCAAAAGACGTGGTCAAATTTCAAAAGGCATTGTTTTGCTTCACAATAACGCTCGACCCCATACAGCTAAAAACACAGTCCTTTGCCTTCAAAATCTGGGTTTTCAGCTATTCGACCTCCATATAGTCCGGACCTGGCTCCAAGCGATTTTCATCTTTTTGGCCCATTAAAAGAACAGTTGCGAGGAAATTATTATCGATCTGATGAAGAAGCCATTGAAACCTTCTTCCAGGAAGGAATTAAAATGCTCTTTAAAAGATGAACTAAGAGCATAGAAGTAGGAGGGGATTATGTTGAAAAGTAATGCTACTATTATTTATGTAAGTAAAATAAATATATAGATTTTTTCAATTTCACTTTACTTATTTACTTACCCTTGTATATTATTGTTGCAGGATTTAGTAACAAATATTTCACCACGTATTGTAAGAGGTTCTACATCAGGTCATCTGTACGGTCCAGGACAAGGTTCATTTTTGAACATAGAACTAATCTCAGAAAAAACTGCAGAATACTGGTGTCAAAGCATAAAAGAACTGAAAAAAGACTTTCCGAAAAAGGTAAATAACAAATCCACATCTTATTGTTTGTTGAAATGATGTTTTAAAATGAAAAAACTACAGCCAACTAATGATAACTGATAATAAGTCACAGGGTCTTTGCAATTCATATAATGTAATAATTCTTGTGAACTAATGACGTCTAATGTTGACTGTACAGTAAATGCTTTATTATAACTATAATGGCTGAAGAAAAATACATCCTTTTATTACATCATTTGTATCTCAAAATCTCTTCATTTAAGCCTCTATATATATCAAGTAAATATTTTACCTCCGTAAGTGGAAATATCTGTATCTCAATCTCTATTGCTCGAACTATGTATAATTTGAAGTAATTTGACCATGTAATTCGAGTTATTGAGAGCTAGCTGTAATTATAAAAGACAAATTATAAAAGGTCAAAGACAAATTATGTCTTTAGTTTGTTATGTATAGTTTAAAGTAATTTTACCGTGCAATTTGAGTTGTCGAGAGTTAACTGTCATTGTAAAAGCTTAAGTCATATGATGTGTTTTGGTCTGCTATGTATAATTTGAAGTAATTTTACTGAGCGATTCGAGATTGAAAGTTAATTCTAATTGTAAAAGGTTAAAGACATGAGTATAATTTGAATTAATTTTACCGTGTAATATCGAGAGTTTAACTGTCACTGTAAAAGCTAAAAGTCATATGATTTCGTTTGGTCTGCTATGTAGTTGGAGTTAATTTTACAGTATAAATTCAAGTTATTGAGAGTTAACTGTAATTGTAAAACCTCAAAGTCTTATGATGTCTTTGGTCAGCTATGTATAATTAGAAGTAATTTTTCCACACAATTCGAGATCGAGAGTTATCTGTAATTGTAAAAGGTTAAAGACATGTGTATAATTTGAAGTAATTTTACTGTGTAATTTGAGTTATAGAGAGTTAATTGTAATTATAAAAGCTCAAAAATGTATGATGTGTTTTGGTCTGCTGTGTATAATTTAAAAATTGTAGTTATCGAGAGTTAACTATCATTGTAAAAGCTCAAAGTCATATGATATCTTATGGTCTGTTATGTATAATTTGAAGTAATTTTACTGTATAATTCGAGTTATCAAGAGTTAACTGTAATTGTAAAAACTCAAACACATAATATGATGTATTTTGGTCTGTTCTATACCTATTATGCTTAAAGATATTACAAGTAGACTGATTTTATGCTTTTGCTATATTTTTGTGATAAAATCAACGTTTGAGTGTAATGGAAAAGAAATTGGGTAAGTACGTTCAGATCTTTAGACTCTCTTTGCAGCCTCCATTATAAAAATGAAATCACATATTTTACCTTTATCGGTAGTTGCATTTGTTTATGTATGCATAATATTTTTTGTAAATAAAATATGGTGTTTTTTGTTTTTGTTGTTTATATCTGTTTTTTTAGTTGTGTTATAATTTACAGTTCATCTCTTACCGGTAAAGTTATATATACTCGTATATTTTTTATGAAATTATTAATTTGCTTTAGGGATGGGTCGATTCTCGATTCCAAAAGTCGATTCCGTGAAAGACAATTCCGATTCCATCGATTCCGGCCCGGCCACCACCAATCTCTGCAAATACGTTCGGTACGCCGATTACCACGACCCCGGTTTATATTTTCTCGTTATAATTGGTCGTTACATCCCATTTCATTCCAATACGAAGTATTCGGAGAATCTACACTGCACCAAAGTAATAGAGTAGCCGAAGTAGCAGTACCGTTACTTCTAGCCGTTAGTA
>JAGFPH010000203.1:301533-336092 GCA_018207615.1 Philaenus spumarius
TGTACAGATCGATACTAAGAGTGATAATTCAATCGAGTTGGCTGGGCATTGTCAAGTCAGCTGCTTCACAATTAATCTTTGCGCTTTAGTCTTGATGCATTGTGTGTTTTGTTTAGTTTCATATTCTGTACATAGGTTATGTCTAATTGTTTTGGATTTCTGAAAATGTTTAAATATATGTAATGGATGTAATGGGATCGATCAAGATCACCATTGAGTGAGAATACCGTGAGAAACTTAGTGGGAGGAAGAATACCGTAACTTGAGGACAATTTTGTGATTGATATTTCTGTGTCTGAAAGTGGTAGTGATAATCACAAAAGTATTTTTTTTACAATTAAGTATTTCAATTCATAACTATTCTTTTACTAATTTGTTATTTTTGTTTGATGTGTTAAATATTTTTGAAATATCAAATTTTTTTTAAAGTTATGTTTTAGGCTACTAATACCAGAGTTTATGAAAAAACATTAAAACGTAGGCCTACTCATTTCAAAAAAGTAGTGTAACATTTTTATTTATCAAGATATTGGGCTAAAATTTTGAACACAAGAATAGAACAAAATGTGTCTTAAAGTGATGTGTAAGTTTTCAAGTGATATATTTTTTCTTCTTTTGTTTTCTTCATACAAAGTGGAAATTTTATCAAAAAATGTTGGTACGTTACGCAATTTTATTTTTTCTAAATTTTTGTGTGTGTTATAAAAGTGTTTAGAGTAGTAGATATTATTTATAGATCTATTAGAAGGAAAACAAAGCAAAAATCATGATGATATATTATCAAATAACAAAAATACAGCTTTTTTTATGAAACCCTTACAAATTCGCTAAAAACAGGTCGGCACTTTTGGGTACAATAAGGGAGAAAATGCCTGGCACTTTTGGGCAGAGCATGCAAAAAAATGACTGGCACTGTAAGGGTTAAATAACAATGTTTACTTCCCTTTACAATTATGGTAATTGGAATCGATGGAATCGAGAATTGGGAATCGATTTCTTGGAATCGGAATCGATAAATTTGAGAATCGACCCATCCCTAATTTGCTTCTTTCAAGTGTAACCCTAGAGTTGTATTGATGAACGTGTTGCCAGATACCACCCCTTTTCACCCTTTATTAAATTAAATTTTACTTTATCTTTTGTTTATATCAAATAACACCTAAATTTAGTTTTAGGTCTTATTTAATTTTTTGTTATTGGTACTAGCCCGTTTCAAGAATATGAGAGGTTTTGCGATGGCAAGATAAGGAAAATCTTTCGTTTTCCAGTTCTTAAAATCTTAATTTAAGTTTACTTTAAAATTTTTTTTCTTTTTTGCTATTTTTTAGTACACTAGCTCAATTCAGACCCTACTCCGGGGTCGTTCCCTTTGGAGTTAATGTTGTGTGTGATCGGTGGCTAGCTTACCTGTTTACCTTCTGACTCATAGAGCACTTTATGAATTTAGGATATATTTTTTATTTCTAAATAATGTAGTCTAGATTAGAATAAAGCAAAAAATATTTATTCAATTAAAACATAAATTTAAATTCACGCAACGGCGTTTTCAAACAAATTACAATCTAATCATAAGCTTGGACAATATTACAAATATATTACCTTCGTCGATTTGCCATTGTGAGTAATTAATTTAAATCAATTTACTTTTATTAAATTCCCTGAATTTAATTTATTTTTAAAAATACAGTTGTAGAGTCCCGCTAATACGAACTAATTGGGACCGAACCCTGTTCGAATCATAAAATTTTCGGATTAACCGAAATCATCAAAATAATGTAAAAAAGGACAATAACTCTATAAAAACAGTCTATTGTAATGCGAACAAAGAGTACTTGAGTGAAGATGTTGCCCTGTCCCTGCACGTTTTTACTCTGTACGATGCAATTAAAATTAAAGGTATTTTTTAGATAAAACCATTCGATTTAGACCCTTTCGTTATGAAAATAAACTACATACAACAAAATTAAAACATTTGAATAGTTTTAGAAGCAATCGAATAAACCCAAAAATAACTTTAAAATCTCATTTTTATTTTGAAAATTGTATTAGTCTGAAATTATTTTTATTCCATCTTTATTAACCTTTCCTGCTTTACCAATTACTTTATTTAGTTTTTGTTACATTTAAAATCTTAAAAGTTTTCTTTTTATCTCTTATATCTAGGATTATAACTTCCAAACAAATTATCTGATTAAAACTAATTCTCCTCTTTCTATTTAGTTAAAATTAATAACTAATTTTATAATTTTATGTTTTAACATGTAAATTTATGCTAGTAGTAAATGGGACAAAGTTGTGCCATTCTGAACAGGAATAATTTTGTCTAATCCTGTCTGTACATGGTTTCATCTTGTTTCAAACGCTTACGTCATATTCCAACTGACTTTATTTTCGTTACTTTTTAAAATAAACTCTTGAAAAACTCTAATTTTATCTTTAAAATGCTTAATTCACTTGAATTCTTTCTTAATTTTAATGAATTTAACCCACTTTTACTCTAATTAATTAATTAAACTTTCTCTAATTACTTTTAATTAATTTCACTAATTATTGTCTTTGGGATAGGCCAATTAGCCATCACAGTGTATTTCATGAGTATTAAATATCAGTTTAGCTTATATCCCTTCTACTCTTACTTCTTTTACTACTTTTAAGTTCACTGCTATAATTTTGTAATTTAGAAAAGGACCAACTATAGCACATGACTGCCTGTTCCTGATTTGTTCACCTAACTTCTGTTAGTTTGGTATCCTTTGATTGAAATTACATTTTCATAGATAGATCATTTTCAATGAGATATTGGGATTTAATTACTTTCAACAAATTTAACATTAGTACTTTTTCAGATAGTAATAGCAAGTATCATGTGTGGATACAATCCGGATGACTGGACAGAACTTGCACAGAAAGCTGAGGAAGCAGGATCAGATGCTTTAGAACTCAACTTATCTTGTCCTCATGGAATGGGAGAATCTGGAATGGGTCTTGCTTGTGGCCAAGTAAGTGTTCCAAATATAAGAACCGCAAATGTATACACTAAATTATTACTGTATCTTACCATAAAAACCATACCATATGAGATGGTTTAGAAGAAAAAAAATATACAGATATAAAACTTCTAGTTATTGGTTTAAACCTTCCTGGCAGTCATAATTATTCTAATAACAATTTTGTATATTTGAAGAATATAATAACTTGTGTAAATTTATCTATTTTCTCAATGCCCTTCCATTTTTTAACAAAAAATGCCATACAAAATATTTAAGTTAAAATACAAAAAAAATTTGGAAAACGGTTGACCCTAAAGGCCATCCCTGTAACTTCCCGCTAACTACACTATTTTTGGAAATTTTGAACTGCCATAACTTTTGAATGAATCAACCGATTTTTATGCGATTTGCGGCAATCGATGCAGTTTTTTAAGTCCATTGAAAGAATCAACAACACAAATTTTTCAGATGAAAAGTTTCGGAGAAATTGAGGAAAAACACTTTTTTTGATTTTCTTTCGTTCACGATATCTCGCGAATGAATCAACCGATTTTTATGCGATTTGCGGCAATAGATGCAGTTTTTTGAGTCCATTGAAAGAATCGACAACAAAAATTTTTCTGATGAAAAATTTTGGAGAAATTGAGTAAAAACACTTTTTTTTATTTTCTTTCGTTCACGATATCTCATGAACGAATTAACCGATTTTGACCGGACTGGTAGCGATCGACGTCGCTTTTCAAGCTTAAAAGCTGATTAGATTTTGGAATTGATCGGTAAAGCCGTTTAAAAGTTATTCCAAAAAAACCTGATTTGAAAAATTTTATTTCTTAGTTTTTTCGAAATTTCTCAGAACCTACCAGTCCGAATTAGTTGAAATTTTCAGGAAATCTAAGTTTGATGGAACTCTTTAGAACGCCGTTTGGTAGGATCCAATCGGTTAAGCCGTTCAAAAGTTATAAGCTGGTCACATACTTACATACACACACACATACATACAGACAGGGTGACACCCTCTCGGGAGTGGTCAGGGAAGATTCCTAGGACCTCAAAACGTCGAGATCTGATGAATACTCGATTTTCGAAAAACGGGGTGAAACCAATAACTTCCCGATTTTAGAAAATTTTCAATTTTCTTAGCGGGAAGTTAAAAAGTGCATGAGACTCTCACACGTTAGAAGTGAAACTCCTTAGGTTCTAGAAACAGTTGATTTTATGCATTGCTCTCTTTGCATTTGTGGATGTTTTTATTATTTCAGGATTAGGAAATGGTTATGTAAAATATTGATGTCTGTGTATATTAATTTTATAGGATCCGGTGTTGGTGAGAAACATTTCTACTTGGGTCAAAACCGCTGTGAAAATCCCAGTATTTATTAAATTGACTCCAAATATTACAGACATCGTCTCTCTTGCAAAAGCAGCTAAAGAAGGTATTTCTTATTTTTATGAAAACAGTAAATTTTAAATTAGGTTTGTAAGTTTTTTAACCCAGTCCGAATAATGTATGGTACAAGTAATTTATTGTATATAACAAATATTACCTTGTATCCGTCATGTGACTTCGTTCAGCGTTCTTTTATGACGCGTTTCGAAACATATGTTTCATCATCAGATACCTAATAAAAGTTACATTACATACAACGCAAAAACACTCAACTCACAACACAACACACACAATTATGACATGTAATCCGGGTAGACGTCTACTTAGAGTCACGGTCGAACGACTACTGACTGAATTCAATGTTTAGTTGATAGAGTCCGATATTCTTATCGCCGAATTCTTTAAGCAATTGTTTGTCATTGTGTTTAAAGGCTTTATATATCTCATATTCTTCTATGGCATTCATATATCTACCCTTCACGCAAAAATGGATAGGTTCAAAATTTGTATTAAAATTGGTGAATTGGTGATTGGTTGCTTAACGACCAGTTACTGTTTCAGTCCAACATATTGTATGATTCGGCGATAAGAATATCGGACTCTATCAACTAAACATTGAATTCAGTCAGTAGTCGTTCGACCGTGACTCTAAGTAGATGTCTACCCGGATTAAATGTCATAATTGTGTGTGTTGTGTTGTGAGTTGAGTGTTTTTGTGTTGTATGTAATGTAACTTTTATTAGGTATCTGATGATGAAACATATTTTTCGAACGCGTCATAAAAGAACGCTGAACGAAGTCACACGACGGATACAAGGTAATATTTGTTATATTCTATTTGTGACTTGGATACTTATACAATGATTTTTAATTTATTGTATTATTTTTGTCTGCTGTTGCAAATTTAATCTTAAACAGTACTTTTTTTAAACATACAGTATAGCTTAAGTTAATTTTGTTGTAAGAATGTAAGCAACCCCGGACTCCATTTCATTTACTTTCTAGCATCTAACAACAACTGAATAGCGTATTTTGTATAATATTATTCATTGTGATATAAAATTTCGTTATTCAATAGTAATCTTCTTATTTCTGTTGATTTAGTGGTTACGTGTTTCTTGCATCATTAGGCCACCCATTTACTTTAAAATAAGTAGAGTTCCGCTATTCCGAAAATCCGCCTATTCCGAACAGAGTTTGGAAAAAATAAACATAAAAATGGGAGAAATAAAAAAGACGTTCGTTTCATGAAAAAACGTACATTTTTTGCTATACAAATAAGTTAAATAGAGACATACATAGAGCCTGTGCTTGATGAAAACGCCCGAAACAAAATTGGAATGAAAGCTGGTTTTGTTTCCTTCACGTTTTCTATCCGTTTTGCGGGAATGAAGCTACCGCAACAAGCGTCCGGTGAAACGGATACCGGGTCCATCAGAAAGAAGGAAGGATTAGGTACAACAGCTTGGCACTAGTAGTGTTGCTGCCACCTGCCAGTTGTGTTCATCTATTTTTCTCCTCCGTTTTCGTTATCTCGAACGAATTTTATTTTTTGAAGACGATGCGGTACTAACGGACAGATTGCGGGATGACAAAACGGACAGTTAGAACAACCTAGCCCTTCCTTTCAATTTTTAAAAGAAAACGTAATCGTAAAGCAACAAAAGGAAAAAACGGATGGTGTAAACCTATACTAAGGCTAGGTCAAGAGCATTTGCCGTGTCTACGTGTGATATGAGTTCACTTTGAGCGTTCACCTCCTCCTCGCTTTCCTCCGAGCTCAACGCTGTATAGAACTGACACTAGCAGATGTCCCCCCACTTAATTTATGCCTTAACAAGTCAATACGTTGATATTATTCATGAAAGCCGCCTATTCCGAATTTCCGCTAAACCGAACAGTGTACGGTCCCAATTAGTATGGAATAGCAGGAGTCTACTGTATGCTATTGTCAGAAATCACACACCCTGGACTCCAGTACATTTACTTTCCGGTAACTTAAAACAACTAATGTATTTTTGGGTCTCTGAGGTCATGTCTAGTTTTTGGTAATAATGGTGCTGTTATTTTTATCTAGAGATAGTTTTTTTTTTTTTTTTTTTTGATAGAGAGATTACATTCTTCTAAATTTTAGGTTTTAATTAAATTTTCACCTCATGTTTTAAGGAAAGAAGAAAGGAAAACAGACAAATAAATTAAAAGTTTACACAGGGTGTCTCATAAGTAAACAGCCAAACTTCGGGAAATGGTTCTATGGGTCAAAATAAAAATAAAATCAAGAATAATTTTTTTCCAAAAACGCTTTGTTTTCCAGATATTTGTCATTTTGTTTTTTTTACAAAATAATTCATATCTAGAGAAATGTTTGACTGATTGAGTTGAAACTTGGCATGCAGTTTAACCTAACAATGATTTGTCTCAAGAAAAATAATCGATTCTATCCAATCATGCGTTTCAAAATAGCGGCTGTTTGAAAATTTCAAATCTAAATGACTCAAAAACCGTACATTTTAACAAAAAATTTCAAGACACTTTTTTGTATGCTTTTTAATTCCCTATCGGATGGTGAAACTATCAAAACAATCGGTTGAAGGATAATATCTAAGTTAAAGATAATGACAGCAAACGTACATACAATAATATTGTGTTGGTATAGGATGCCGGGTAGAACAAACCAATTATTACACATAACTTAATTATTATCCTTTCATCCGATTGTTTTGACAGTTACACCGTGCGATAGGGAATTGAGGCATGTAAAAGCAAAAACCGATAAGTGACATTTTTTTACAAATATACTTTTTTACATCATTTTGTTTGTCTATTCTGACCACATCCATCTATTATATTAGAAAGAAGCAAAAACCGACATTTTAAATGTTATTCTTGTTTAAAATCCAGCTTTAGAAGCAAAAAACGATAAAAGTGTATGTCGGTGAGATGCAACAACCGATATTTGCCAACGGCCAATCAGAGCGCCAGGATTGTACCACGTGAGCGCCAGGATTGGAACCACGTGACTGTTAGTCGTCTACCATGCCCTGTAAGCTTTCTTCATTAATTTCTCTGTTGTTTATATCGTGCAGTAGTTTTGTTTTGAATATTAATATTCCTTTTACACTCTATAATTAAATAAGAAACATAATGGACATTACTGTAGGAGTTAGGCCTACACACGGCAAAGGCAGAAAACGGATAAGGGATCCTTCAACATGGGATCAAGTGCCCGAACTTAAATTTTATAAAGACATTTTAAATATTGTAAATAATGAGTCACTACAAAATGTAGATAATGAAAAAAATACTGATTTGTGTACGCCACCTTGTGAGGAAAATATCTTGTGTATTTAAATACCATCAGAAAATCAAATGTTTCTTTTGTTTTATAAGTACAGGTTCTAAAAAAACTATTTTGTACAGGGAGCGGCAAAAAGATCTGACGGTTTTAAAATGTAAATAACTCAAACGTTTATAGTGATAAAAAGTGTTTTATTGCATATTACAGATTGGTATTTATGAACATTTATAAAAATAACTGAAAAAGGGCGAATTTGCTCCGTTTAAGATTTGAAGATGACGTCTTTCAAATGATGTCCATCTCGGGCCATGCATTCTTCCAATCTTGCACTGAAACTTTCAAACACTTTCCCTAACATTGCAGGAGACAGGTTGGCTATTTCTTGGCGTATGGCCTCCTTAAGGTCATCCAATGTGCGGGGTTTGTTCGCGTATACTCTAGATTTCAGCAGTCCCCACAAGAAAAAATCACAAACGCTGAGATCCGGGGAGCGAGCTGGCCACGCAATGTCCCCGAAACGCGAGATGACTCGGCCACGGAACTTGCTTCTTAAGAAGTTCATCACCTCACCGGCTGTGTGGGCAGTTGCCCCATCCTGCTGAAACCAAATTCGGCTGCGATTTAAGCGCTTTCTGCGTAGTTCGGGGATCAGGAAGTTTCTCAACATATTCAAGTAGCGTTCAGAATTGACGGTCACAGTTCGACCGTTCTCTTCAAAGAAGTATGGGCCTATAACACAGTTTTTCGTTACACCACACCACACTGTGACCTTGGGACAATGAAGAGGACGTTCATGCAGTTCTTCTGGGTTTTTTCCTGACCAATATCGGAAATTTTGTTTATTCACATAACCATTCAAATGGAAATGCGCTTCGTCGCTCATAATGACGATTTTGTCATCTGTAAGCAAATCAATCATTTGCTCTGAAAACGCATTGCGCTTGGCATAATCATTGGGCTTCAACTGTTGCACGATAGCAATTTTATATGGATGAAAGTGCAGGTCGTACCGTAAAATTCTTCTTACCGAGCGGTCGGACATGTGCAGAGCTGCAGCTTGTTTACGTGCAGGCCGTCGAGGACTGGCTTCCACAGCTTCTCTCACTCTCTCGACATTCTCTGGCGTCCGGACTGACCTTGGACGGCCTGTTGATTTTTGTTTCAATGCTGAACCGGTAGCTCTGAAGTTATTCACCCACAGCAAAATGGTGTTTCGAGTTGGGACTTTACCACGTGGACCCACATTGAATCGTCTACGGAACTGACGCTGAACAGTAACACAGGAATCGCCACTTTTAAAAAACGCTTCCACGACAAACGCACGGTGCTCAGCCGTCCACCGCTCCATGGCTACTGAACATGTCCGCACGTAGGCTCTGGAAAGCCGTTATCCCCACCACCCCCCACCACTCACTCGCTCGCCAGCGCGGCAGCGAAAACCGTCAGATCATTTTGCCGCTCCCTGTATTTTTACTATCAAAATTAAAAGTTTTTTAATGTGTTAAAAAGAGTGTTTATTTCCAAAATTCAGAAGCAAAAACCGACATTTAGATCAAGGTGAGATGCAAAAACCGATATTTACCAAGGTGAGATGCAAAAACCGACATCTGTATATTTAAAAGTTAATTTACAACTTTGTTTATTATTTCTCAATTCCAGGCTTTGTTTTAACAGGGAAAAAATGTACACAGCTTTATGTGAAAAAAAATACAATAAAAAAATAATGATTACTTAAGTTGTGTCAGTTTTTTCCAATTCCTGAAAAATCTACTATGATGGAGATATCTGTTTTTGCTTCTAAACGCCTCAATTAAAAGAGTTGACATTTTTTGTTAAAATGTACGGTTTTTGAGTAATTTAGGTTTGAAATTTTTAAACAACCACCATTTTAAAATGCATGATTTGATATAATAGCTTAATTTTCTTGAGATACATCACTATTAGGTTAAACTTTATGCCAAGTTTAAACTCCTATGCTGTTTATTTTGCCTGTGTCAGTTCTCGTCTAAGATATGGGGTGGCATTCTGGGGGAACTCTGTTGAATCAATTAAAATATTCCATTTACAAAAAACATTTACGCTCAACCATCTAAATTATAGTTAATCTTGTATACCTTTTTTTCAAAAAACATAAAATTTTAACTTTCCTTTGCATTTATATTTATGAAACTTTAATTTTCTTTAACCCCTTAATGATCCATTTTTTTAACTCCAAAAAAAGCTATTATGTTCAATTTTTTTCTTTCTTTAATTATTGTATCTGTAATATCTAATAGTAACATAAAAAACACTTTTTATAAGCATAAAAACAATTTAAAGTAAACATTTTTTAAATAATTAAATTTAACCTAACCTATCCTACCTCGTAAAGGAACTGCTGATACTATGTCCAGTGATGTTCAGTATTGATTAAATTCACCACTCAAAATGTTTACCCACTGTTTTTTCAAATGTTTACAAATATATTTTTATAGTTTAGTTCTCGTTTAGTTACTACAAAATATCTACAAATGCATGGACTAGCGTAACCTAACCTAACCTGGCAAAACTTCACAACTGAAACTGACACTTCTCTCAGTAATAACATTTTTATATAGTAACAAAAGTAACATAAAACAATCTAAATATTTATAAACTATTTACACTACCGGTATCTACACTAAAAATTTTTTTGAGTATGAAATATTTTAAAACATGGTGTGACGCACAACCCGACATCACAATCTGTACACTGATATCTAGTTTCCCTACGCTTCTTGTTGCGGGAACAGACAACACATCTTCTGCTTGCAGTTTTCTTCTTGTCTGTACTAGGTACATTGTCTGGGAAATGCTGTTCTTTCAATCGTAACGGATCTTCTTCCATTGACGGTCTTCCGTTTTTAGGTTTTTCGATATAGTGCCTACAATGGACTCCACAAGAGCTTTCCTAAACTGTAGAGATGACATCTTTCCACCACATTTTTGGTACAAAATATGTGCATTGAATATACACATGTTGATGATGTGTTTGAATTCTTTTTTGTACCATATTTTCTGTCTTTTTCTCTCTAGTGGATAGGCACTCAACATCTGGTCGGCTTTGTCCACTCCTAACATAAAAGCGTTATAGTCATTTATGACTGAGGGAATGACTACCTTTGCTCCTTTTCTTTTTGCTTCAACCATGTCAAGTTTATGCATGGTTGATAAGCAAAAAACTGGTATTTTATCAACCCACTTCATCAGCATTATTTTCCCTTGTTTTTCACATAAAGCAGTTATCTCATTCTTTTTTATTTTATTATTTACAAAATCCTTAGGTATGCCTTTCCTATTCCCTCTTACTGTTTCTACTAAATCTGTATTTCTACTTGTAAGAGCAAAAGCTAATTCAGGGCTGCAGTAAAAGTTGTCAGTAAACACGCAATGGCCTTTGTCGAGTAGTTCATTTGTCATGGTAAGCACAACGTTTGTAGCATGTCCGTAATCTGGATTGGAAACAATTTCAGTTTCACTGCCAGTATAAACCAGTAATTTGTATGTATAACCTGATTAAGATTCTGACAATATGTATGTTTTTTCCAAACCGTCCCCTTTTTATTCGAATAAATTGTTCAAAACTTAACCTGCCTTTCCATAGCAATAGACTTTCATCTATCGCTAGCTCCCTCTCAGGTTTGTAAACAGAAGAAAATTTGTTGTTCACGTAGTCAAGTATTGGTTTTATTTTGTGGAGTTTTTGTTTTGTTGTGGAGTAGCTTTATCATCGACAAAATGCAAGAAACGAGATAGTAGTTTTAGTCTTTTGTGAGTAATAAGGGATGGAAATCCTGGGGTTGCAAACAAAAGTTTGCCAGTAAAATATTTGCCCACTTCAGGCTTCCAAATTAGTCCATGCATTATATGTACACAAATAAGAATGAATATTTCATTTTGATTTGTGGGTTTCCAACTATGAAATCTGGATAACCGAGCCAAAAGTCTATTTGAAATAAAGTCTTCCGCGTAAAGATTTGTCTGCTTGACAATTTCTTCTACAAGATCATCGGTAACAAATAGTTTAAAAAAATTGTACACTTCACTAACATCATCAATAGGCATAAGCATACCAGACTGACCAGTAAATTGGAAAGGTTTACAATAGAAATCTGATACATGGTAACCTATCCATTCCACATTGCTTACATCAGGCCTAGGCCTAAATACATTATTTTCACCCACTACATTAGGTATATCACCTTCTTCTATATCAGGTAATAATAGTTCTTCCAATTCTGGAATATCGTCGAAAGAATCATTGTCACTTTCCGAACTAAATTCATCTAATTACCTCAAAACCTCAATATCGTTAATTTCTTTTTGCAAAGACATTTTGAAACAAACTCATTTGGATAAAATATACTTTATATACTATAAACTATACTATAAACTAATGTACGCACAAACAAACTTCTGAAACTTGCAAATAAAATATAAAAACTGCTAACTACAACTCCATAACAAATAGGCGACTGTAGAATGACTCACAACGTACGTGAAACTCAAACGATATAAGTAGGCCTACAGTATCGAAATAAGTAGATCGAAATAAAATCAGATATCGATATATCGATTAGACTAACGATAAATTCAAATGTGAATGATACAGGCACTTCTTGACGCATTTATACTGCGAAAAACGAGACAAAATGTTGATGACGGATTAATACGTCAGTGACCCTTTTTTTGCCATTTCTCGCTGTCGGATATATACGTCAGAGACCATAAAGGGGTAAAGAGCAATCATAATTTATTTTAAATTAATCAGAACTACCACAAATATCCTATCCGTCAAAAACTTTTTCAATATCTTGTCAATAGACTTGAAATTTTTTGAATGTGGAATTTATTACTCTGGTATAAAGTTGTTTAAGAAACTTCTAGAAAATATTAAAAACCTAGTTTCTATCCACAGTTTCAAGAGTTCACTCAGGTGCTACCTCCTAGAAAATGTGTTCTATTCTGTGGAAGAATATCTTTCCACAGGTGCCTGAGCCCAGTCTGCAGGTGTCAGGAAGGGCTTATTTGTTTTTTAAATCTTATATTCAATAATTATATGTACAAACTGTATAAACAGTGTTTTTAATCAAATTTTTATGTAAATGTATGTGTGATTTTGTGTATATTATGTATATGTTTTGTTATTTTGTACTTTTATGTATATAACAATGTAAGTTATGACATGTCACATATTCCACTGGAATAATTCACAGAAAAAGTGATGAAAAGAATAAATAAAAAACTCAATCAGTCAAACATTTCTCTAGATATGAATTATTTTGTAAAAAAAAAACAAAATGGTTAATATCTGGATAACAAAGCATTTTTGGAAAAAAAATTTATTCTTGATTTTCTCTTTATTTTGACCCATAGAATCATTTCCCGAAGTTTGGCTATTTACTTATGGGACACCCTGCATATCTGATTACTAAACCATAAAGCCAAATATTTATTAATGTAAATAGAAGCAAGTTTCCAATAGCATATGATCCAATACATTAGTATTTGGCTATAGCAATACATGGATATTAAAACATGCAAAACGTTCAAAAGGTGATTTGGCAAATTTTGAAATTTTGCGCAATGGTTTCTTATGTGATAGTACATTAAAAAATGAGAGCCCTTGCATTTTGGTTATTTGCGCGTTTAAGGTACCGGTATCAAAACGGAGATACCAACCCCTGAAACAATAAATGTTCATTATTTTACTTCTCTCGAAGCTAGAGAGCTGAAATTTGGTACATTTTTTTCATAAATGCTACGTAGAAAAAGTAATCATATCGAATGTTGGTCCCTACTGTCTAAGGGGTTAAATAGGATAGCTACCCCTTTAAAATAAACATAAATTCCCACAAAAGAGCTGAAATTTGTTACATATAATTCTTAGATAATATGCAAGAAAGAAAAGCCATTTGCATTTTGATTACTTGATTCTAAGGAGTGAACGGGATAACTATCCTTACTCGGTATGAAGCTAGAGACCTGAAACATGGCACATATTACTCTTAGGGTACATATAGGAAAGAAAAAAACAATTGTGTTTAAATCGATTGCGTCTGGCGTAAAATATTTTTTATAGCCAATATTTTAGGTAAAATCTACTCATAAATGTGAAATGCACCTTAAAACCTGATAAACATTAGTTATGAGTAACAAACATAATTTTTAGCTCGTACTGGCGCATAGCCGATCATATATGTAGGCCTAAATGGTAAACACAGATCAATTTGGATGAAACTCGATATGTGTTTTTGGACCAGGGAACTCGGATTTGAAATTGCTTTTTGAATCGTGTGAAATGGTAAGGCACAATATTTACCCGATAGTCCTTTAATTTATTTATTCGTGTCATAGATAGTTCCTTATACACAATGAATAATGTATACAGGCAAAGCAGATGGAGTATCAGCCATCAATACGGTTCAAGGCCTTATGGGTGTAATGGCAGATGGGAATCCATGGCCAGCTGTAGGGAAGGAAAAGTTGACAACTTATGGCGGAGTCTCGGGGAACGCAACTAGACCTATTGGGCTGAAAGCAGTTTCACTGATTGCTAGAACCTTTCCTGGTTTCCCTATTCTTGGCATCGGAGGAATCGATTCTGCCGATGTGGCTTTGCAGTTTATCCAATGCGGTGCTTCAGTTGTTCAGGTTAGTTGTACTTAAATCAGGGCGAAAAAATTGTTCATGGTGTTATAAAAATGTACAAATAAATTACATTTTTCATGGACAATTTTACTTTTGAAAATCTATTAAAAATGACTGTTTCTGTCTGCTCGTGTAATTAGCTTGTATTAATAGTTTCAAGACTATACACTTTTTTAAAGATACCACTTTGAGAAAAACACAAATCTATAAACGATTTTCTTATGATAGATAATAAAACTTTTTTTGTAATTTCTCTATTGAGCTGTGCTGACCATGGTTTCGCCATCTCAAAGGCAACTTACAGACTAAAGGTGCAGAGAATTTAACACACAACTTGCCTGGCGAAAGTAGTCCAAAATACCGTTAGATTAGGGATGGGAGGAAATATCTGGGCAATGACAATGGTTGAAGTAGGGGTGAGTTACATAAATCTATTTCTTCATTTAAAACTAAACTTAAACCCTCTCAATTTCGAACATCTCCGATGCATCTAACTTCTTACCCTTACAAGTAACATGTAGTACACAAAAATCTGTATTTTTATGAAAATCTTAAAGATCGTGTATTTTTTAAATGGTTGGAAAAATTAGAATCTGCTTAGAAAAAACGCCAACTTCTGATATGTTCACTTAATCTAGTTTTAAAACTACGACCGGTTTGTCCTACATAAGCTGCATTGCAAATTTTACAACCTAATTTTTACACTCCACTTTTTGACAAGTTGGGTACTTTGTCTTCGGAATTATTTAACATACATCCCAAACATATAGTGTTATAATAAGCAGGTCTAAAATGTGTTTTCTTTTCTAATAATTTACTGACAGTATTACTAACCTTACCAATGTAATTAATTCTATGCCATTTTTCTGTCTATAGGAAATATAGGTTTTTTGCTTTTTTTTAAGTTGTTTTGAGCATTTTTTCAATTAAATGACCATCACAACCTTTGTTAGAAGCATTCACTTTAATTCAATTAAGTACCTGATGACTTTCTTATGGTTTTATTTAATTAATTTCACTCATATAAAATTGCAATCTTTCAGTTATTAACCAACTGCTACACTGTTTTTTTTTTTTTAGGATGCCATAGTGGTATAACAAAATCCTTATAGTTTCATCATTTCATGTTATTTTTGTCACAGCTTTGTAGTTTGTTCGTGTTATCACCTTATGTGATACAATTTTACTTGAAGTGCTTTTATTATTCCCAAATGCAGAACTGATAAAGAATTGTTTTAAACAAAAATGTTTTCAGTTTACGTCCCCTTTTGAAAGTGGAATAGGGTTTTCTGTGGACTATACAAGTTATTGTTAAACATTGAATTAAATATTTTTGTATTCTTATTATTCTCGTTTATGAGTGTGAGCCATGAAAATCGTTAGCAATAAAAGTTAAGACTCCCAGTCAATATACATATATATTAGATTTATTTTGAGATTTCTTCAAAAAGTCAAATAAAAGTTATGATAGTACTGGTAGACAAAATACCTCCATAGTTTAATGAACAACAATAAAAAGTGTGAAACAGAAGAATTATATTTTATATTTTATTTAAAACTAAGAATCTAATGAGGTACTAGAAAGTGCAGTTCAGACTTGTACAAAATTTTCAATTTTTTTTGTAAGGTTTTGAAAATCTATCTAAAAAGGAAAGTAGTGTTTAAGTCATAACATTTATAAGGGAAGGATCTCAAGTCGTGTTTAATTATGCCATGGTTTGGGCTACAGTAGGTTCAAATTTAGTTCAACTTTATTGAGTGTGTTGTCCCATTCCTCGTCCTTCGTTAACTGTGTTGACTCAAACTGAGGATGTTAAAAAAACCTCTAAATGAAGACACATTACATAATCAAGCTCATTTTGATCAAACTGTACGATTGATGTTTTGTATCTTTAGAAGGGTTGGATGTATTATATGGTCAGGCACCGGATATTATGTACATTGATGTTACATTTCTCTTTATAGATATGTAGTTCTATCCAGAACCAAGATTTTACTGTAGTTGATGATTACATCACTGGCTTGAAGAGTTTGCTTTATTTAAAAGGTTTAGAAGATTTACCTGGCTGGGAAGGTCAGTCTCCTCCTACCCGAGTTCACCAGAAAGGAAAACCTGTCGTAAGCCTTAAGGACGATTCTGGAAAGGTGACTATAATTTACAATATCTAATTACATTACAAACTATATTAAATTTGTAAGAAGTTTATTGTTAAAACTAGTGTTTTCTGATGACATGTTAGATAATATGTATTTGTTACTTAGTTTAAACATTTCAAGTACCTAACAACTGTTACTGGCGAAACAAACATATTTTTTATCAATTTATTTTTTTAAATAAATAAAACATAAATTACATATATATATTATAATTATAAAGGAACAAAAAATGCCCACATGGGCCTAAGCCTGTCGCTCAATAATAATAATAATCTTTATTTTGTGAGGCGAAGTTAGGACCATTGGGTCCTCTCTTCCACTTAACCTCGAAACAAAAAATACATAAAAATTCATATTACAAATAAAAGTTAATAAACAAACAAAACTACAAATAATAATTACTTCTAAAACATAATGTGTAACAACTAAAAATATACACATTTGTATACTAAGTAAAATTAAATTAAAAGTTAATTATGCTACACTATAATACATAAACATATAAATAAACACACTTACACTCTCAAACACACACACATTCAAGAAAATGCCTCAAATCCTGCCCGAAACTACCCAAAACTGTCGCAGAACCAACAACCCAAAGCCTTCTTGAACTGAACACGGTCACTGTTGCATTTTAAACTCTCCGGCAATAAATTCCATAGCCTATATGCTGTCACAGTGAAAGATTTATTAAATATCTCAGTTCTGTGCCTGGGTATAAGTAATAATGAAGCTCCTCATCGTGTGTCGATAGCATTTACATGTGAGCTAAAGACAAACCTTTCTGCCAGATAGCGAGGCAATCCAGTGAGCAGAATAGCGTGCAATAACAACAAAATGTGATAATTTTGAAAAAGACTAAGTTTTAGAATTGAAATTTGTTTATAATATTTTGTCACATGATCGTCTGACGTTTTAACCCTCTAACTGTCAGACCACTCAAATTGAGTGGTCTCAACGCCCTGCCGTAGTGAATTGTGTAGTCTGTGACAACTCAACTGATATTGAATATTTCACCCACTAAAAATCATCCAATCGCAATAAATCAGAAACCGTTGGAAAGGAAATGATCTACGCTTTAACTTTTGTATTTACAAGTTTTTTCTAAAACGTATATTTACATACATAATCATCGTTGCAGTTTTTGAGGTTTCTAAAAGCCAATATCGCGCGAATTTTAATGTGCCGAAACGACCTTTAATTCCAGTTTCTATGTCTCTCAATACAGCCCGCCCGGTATTTTTCTAAGTTATATCTGTATACTGAAGGATTCATCACACTTTTACCTATCTGAAACCTTCATCCAATCAAAAATCGGACAAATAGTTCAAAAGTTGTGGGGCGTTTTGTAGACCCTTGCAATTGGTCAGATTTCAACCAATAAAACAGCACATTTTGCGTTGGAGATATCTCTTATAATTGGAAATATTTCAATAGACTTTTTTATATCTATTTATAGACCAAAGTTCAATCTTTCGTTTGGTATAAATCAAACTAAATTTGACTGGTTAGGTGTTATTCAAACAGCAGTTGAAATTTCATATTTGCACAGAATTCATACTACCGCTTGAGATTGCAAAACACGGCTGTTTCCATTGTCTTCAACGGTCATATTTTGAATTTCCTTTGTCCGCACGAGATTTCATTTGTTTCATCTCACTTTTGTAATTCAATTTATTTTAAGTAAAACACTTTTATGATATTGTAATATACAAGTATACAGTTCAATTCTTTGATTTATTCTCTACACTTTGTTATAATAATATTTCATTTTTGGGCAAAGCATATATTAGTAAATTACATTACAACTAGGCCTAGTTTTGTTAGCAATCGTGTATTTGGAACATAAAAACTGGTGTTTTCAAAATAAGAAATTTGAAATAGATAAATGTTTTTATACAGTTCTATTTAGAACTAAATTACAAAACTTTTTTAAACTTACGAAAAAATTACAAAAAAAATTTACTACTTGTTATGTACGCCTAAAGTTTAAACTTTTTCTTCCGTTACTGAACATTATTTGTTTCATGAGCTAATAACTTTTACAATTTTACATGAGTAAATTTTTTACTTGCATATATGAATTCTTTGAACTTTTTCCTACAAAAAAGCTATGGAATACTTTTGGATTGGGATAGAATTACTATTTTTGGCGAATTTTTGAAAAAAATGCTTGTAAAACGCAAAAAACGGCTTTTCATCGAAAAAAAAATTAACATTGACAGTTGTAGGGTTAAGTCAAAAATGAACCGTAAACAATAATTTTGAGCACGCTGAAGTTTGTTAGCTAGAACAGTAATGTCATTAATAGCATTATCACAACAGTTAAAATATGGAAAAATTTATGTTTTGACCAGCTGCACTCTAACATTAAACGGCAAGCAATCTTTTACTTTCTTCAGAGTGTGCATGCCAGCAAACACTTTATTGTACATGTCAAAAACATGGTCTGTCCAGCTTAGAGTACTGTTTATAGTGAGACCAAGATTTTTTACTTTAGAACAATAAGGCAAATCATTGCCTTTTATTATAAGTTTCGGCCCACTACTTAAATCAATTTTATTTGCGAGTCTTTTAGAACAGATACATATAGTTTTAGATTTACTGTGATTTAACGTTACACCATGCCTAACAGCCCAATCATCGATACATTAATATCAACATTTATTGTATCTATTGTCTCATCCATCTTCGAGATATAAAAGTGATTGTACACTTGCAAATCGTCAGCATATAAATGAAACCTCGAATAGTTTAGTATGTTATAAATATCATTTATATAAATGCTAAATAATAAAGGACCAAGGACAGAACCCTGGGGTACCCCCTACAAATACTTTCCCAGGAAGACGACCTCTCATCAGACTTAAAACACTGGCATCTTCCAGACAAATAGGACTCAAACCATTTAACAGATTTGGCTGAAAATCCCATCTCCATCAGTTTAGCCAATAACAATGGATGATATACACAAACGCTTTTGAAAAATCAAACAAAATTAGTTTTGTAGCTTTCCGCTGATCCATAGCTTGGCGAATATCCTCTGTAACACAGAGGAGAGCTGAACTCGTACTATGACCTTTTCGAAAACAAGACTTAGGAGATTATTTTCCTGTAAATAGTTACAAACCTAAAAATGCACTATTTTTTCAGATATTTAGACAAAGCAGGTAAAATGCTTATAGGTCTGTTGTCCGAAGGAGCTACAGGAGATTTTGTCTTGTTTAGTGGCCGAATTATACTATACTTCCATTTAGTAGGAAAAGTTGATAGGGTGAGAGATTTATTAAAAATGGCTTTAATTATAGGTGTGTGATTGGTAGTGTTTCCTTGATGTGTTCTGGTTCTATATGTTATATGAACATGATTCTTTTACTAAATTGTCCAGAAATAAGTACACTACAATAAACACACAGTAATGTATACCACCCCAATGCTTTTTTTTCGTAATAGGCCTACTTGTGGTAGCCCTTGAAGTAACAAAACTCAAATTTTGACAGGTATTAAAAAAAAAATATTATTGGAAAAATTTAGTTTTGTGTGTTTATTGTAGTTTATTTATTTCTTAACAATTTAGTAAAAAATAATGTTGCTAGGATGTATAGAACCAGAGTAATGCAATTTTGGATGCAATGAAGTTAATTGGAATAGAATCGGATCCAACAGCTTTACTCCGAATCGACATCAAGGTTTTCAATATCTGTAGATCATCAATAGCTTTGAAACTAAATTCATTAATGTGTTCATTGAATACTATACTTGATTTAATATTATTGGTAAAACTCATTGCTGCAGTAAGATCTCCTGGTATATCAGAAAAATAGCTGCTTAACAGGTTAAGATCAAGAGATACATGGGAATTAGGTTTTACTTTACCGACGCCTACTTTCTTAATAGTGTGCCACATTTGAGCTGATGATTTGTCAGTTGATAAAGCATTATAAGTGTATCTAAGTTTTGAGTTTCTTATCTCCAGCTTGACCTTATTTCTTAAGCGCCGGTAGTTGGCTAAATCACAAGGCAGGTGGGATCTTTTAGCTTTGCGAAGGCAGTATCACGCTGATTAATCAAAATACGAATAGAAGTTGTTATGCAAGGAGCTGGATGTTTAGAAATCCGTTTTTTTATTAACAGTGCATACTTATCGTAAAGTGCAAGTAACTGACTATTAAACTTGGAGACCGTAGAGTTTATGGAGTTTATGTCGTCTGAGCGTATAATATCATCGATTGGAAAACCATTTGGATCAGAAATGAATTCTCTGTAGTAAACAAAACTCTGATACTAAATAAACGTAATAGTAATTTTCTTACTAAATAAACGCAAAAAATGAAATCATGTTTTGATGAAGCAGGAACAGATATTTGACCATGACGTACTACATGGCACATATCATTTACAGCTATGAGATCCAACAATGTGCTAGAGATACCAGTGTTGTGAGTTGCCTGTAAAGGAAAAATTGACATATCTAAAGAATGAAACATAGTTGTGAGTTGAGTGTAGCGAAAATCAATGTTACCTAGTAAATCTGTGTTAAAATCCATGTTATTTCTTGGCATAAGTTTAATGAGATCAGATTCAAAAGTAGACATTAAACCTATCTTCGGTGGTTTGTAGAACACTCCCAAAAGGATGTTTACGGATGGTAACTTTATGTCAAGGAACATATATTCAGGCTTAGCAGAATAAATAGGTTCCGAATTTAGTAAAATATGTGCCCTTAAATGAGATTTTAGAAATACTGCCACCCCTCCACCTTGTTTGTTTACAATGTCATTGCGAAATAAATTATAACATTGCAAATATACCGAGTCAGAAGTAATGGTTAGTGTTAACCATGTCTCAGAAATAAGTATAGTATCACAGTTTTGAAGGCGGAAGAGGCCTTGAAACTCATCAATATGTCCTGGTAAAGACTGAGCGTTAACATGAACTATTTTTAAGAACTCTGGATAGAGAGACAAGGCTTGCGAAAGAAGCTGTGGAGCTCCAAGAACTCCAAGACTATGTTCAGCTCTATTATCTTCCCGATTCATCATTAAGATGCACGGAATCCACTAACAGCAAAGAGCTGCCCACGGTGCGGAGCGAAAAATAAAGGTTCCGAAGTATATTAAATTTTACACTCAATCAATAACTAAATAAAATGTAGCTAATCATGTATTGACACATGATTTAATCAGAGACCAATATGCACAATGATAATAAAATTAAACAAAATAAAAACATTCCATTAAACATTATCATGTCAAGCTGAGTCAATCTACTAATAACATAAAACAAGATGTTATCATATATGTTAAAGCAAATACATATTGGACCGTAGACAAGTAGTTCATTCGGTACATATCACACAATGAGGGAACGATATGATCAATATCTATCTGTAAGTAGATAAGATAACCTGCTCGGCTGCATCCCTTCCCAATTCAAACAGCCATCCATTAATAAGCCTTTTAAAATTAAATAACTTTTAATTCTTAAACAGGCATAGCTTGACCTGAAGATTTTGATATAAAACTTGTGATATATAATGCGAGTTAGTGACAGAAAATGTTTTTATTAGCTTGTTATTAGACCTTATTCTGAAGAAATTTGAAGAACGCGTTAAATGTTCATGATCAACTTTTACGAAAATTTTATTATAATTTTGAAATATATAATGTGCCAGCCAGGGTTCTTACAAACAATTTTGCCTTACACTCAGTACTTTAAAAGTATCAAAAACAGTGTTTGAGGAAAAACTTCGGCTCTTTTTTAAAACTGTTTTTAATATTGCTTTCTGAATTAAATTAAGTGGCTCAAGAATCGAACTGAAAGCTCTGCCCCAAGCTATTATCCCCCCCGTAAGTAAAGACTGACAATACGCGAGTTTTAATTCATGGAAATCTAGAATGGTTTTAAAGTTGCCTGAAAACATAAATTAATTTTCTAGTTTTTTTGTTTTAAAAACTTAATATGTTCAGTCCATTTCATTCTCTTATTGTTTTGATTTTAGTAACCCTTCAACGCGGGACTTTTATAGCATGACCGACCCCTCATGCATTACTTTTTTTGCAAGTCGGACCCTAATTTTGCAATACTTTGCTTAAAAATTGCATTACTCTGGTTCTATACATCCTAGCAACATTATTTTTTACTAAATTGTTAAGAAATAAATAAACTACAATAAACACACAAAACTAAATTTTTCCAATAATATTTTTTTTTTAATACCTGTCAAAATTTGAGTTTTGTTACTTCAAGGGCTACCACAAGTAGGCCTATTACGAAAAAAAAGCATTGGGGTGGTATACATTACTGTGTGTTTATTGTAGTGTACTTATTTCTGGACAATTTAGTAAAAGAATCATGTTCATATAACATATAGAACCAGAGTAATTGAAATTTTAGCAATATAGTGCAAAAATAGGGTACAGTACTTTTTTTACTACAAATTTCAATAATTTTATTTACTCTGGCTCTATATATCCTAGCAACATAATGCTTTTACTAAACTTTTCAGAATGAAGTACACTACAATAAACACACTAAAATATAATATTCAAATTATTATTTTTTTTTTTACTTACATGTCAGAATCTAAGTATTGTATGAAAGTAAAATACAAAACTCAAATTCAGTAAGGCAAGAAAAAAACAAAAATTAATTGGATAATTATATGTTAGTGTGTTCATTGCAGTGTACTTATTTCTTATCATTTTGGTAAAAAAATTAAGTTGTTTGTATATAAACAGAGTAATAAAAACTTAAGCAATAGTTTGCATAAATAGGGCGCTATAGTTTTGTTTCAAGTCATGCCATATTTTTGCAACCAATTGCTAAAAGTTTTATTACTTTGGTTGTGTATTTCCTATCAACATAATTCTTTTACCAATAATAGTAGTTCTACAAATAACAAACACAAAAGTAAAAATAATAAATACACTACCCGGTAATGTAAAAGTACTGCCACAGTTCACTTGAGTTACGAGCTCTAACCTAATTCACCCAAACAAAAACACACGCACTTTTTACACAACACTTCCAGCCAGGGGTGCCCATCCTCCCCAAGTTTAATGACTCAGCCCCTCCCCCCCAAAAAAGTAATTTGAATAAAAACAAAATTCAATTAAAACACGCTTTTATTAACGTACATAAAATATAAAGCTAAAAACAGAACAATTTGCTGGTACATTTTCTATTTGAAACTGAAAAATAATACATTTTTTTCCAACCCCAAAAACACATAAAAACAAATTATTATCGTGGAAATTGACTGATTACAATTTTCCAGTAGTTGTGATCAATCAATGAACAAACAACTAATTAGTTATACAAAAACATATTGAGTCCAATCTTTCTGAAAAGGTGCGTAGCAACTCCCTGTAGCGCACAAACAAGAGATAATGATTAAATAATAAATTTACGTAACCCTTAAACTGTCCATGCTAATTTTTTGCAATACCAAATCATTTCCAATGAGTGTTGCAAGCATATTTTCAAAAATTCGACAAATATAGTAATTATAAACCAATCCAAAAGTGTTCCATCGTTTTTTTGTAGAGAAAGGTTCAAAGAATTCATACATTACAGTAAAAAAAATTGATTGATGTAAAATTTACAAATTTATTAGCTCAAGAAACAAAAAATGTTCAGTAACGAAAGGAAAAAGTTTAACTTTGGGTCTACATAAAAAGTAGTAAACATTTGTTGTAATTGTTTCAAAATGTACAAAAGTTTTGTAATTTAGTTCTAAATAGAACTGTTTATATATACTGTATATATATCAATTTCAAATCTCTTATTTTGAAACACCAGTTTTTATGTTCCTACTACAAGACTGCTAACAAAACTAGGCATAGTTTGAATAGTAATTTAGGCATATATGCTTTGCCTAAAAATGAAATATTATTATAACAAAGTGTAGAGAATAAATCAAAGAATTGAACTGTATACTTGTAAATTCTTATTTTATAAATGTATTTCATTAGTTAATTGAATTACAAAATTAGATCAAACGAATAAAAACTCTCACGTACGAAGCCTATAAAACATCCTGTGTGACTCAACCGTTATAACAACGCTTGCAAAGCGAGAGAACGTCGACTTTTGAATTCAACAAAAGTCTGTATTTAAAAGGACTGTACGAATAAAACCGTTACAATAACTTAAATGTGGTTTACTTTACACAAAACGAAAAATCAAAGTTTTCCCTACAAATCGATATAAACATATCTATACAAATATATCGAACTGTAACAGTCTCGAATGCAAAATGTGCTTTTTCATTGGTTGAAAACTGTCCAATTGCAAAGGTTTATAGAAAACTCTATATTTTCAAAACTATAAGAGTGACGTCTGATTGGAAGGCAGTTTTAGAAAATGCAAATCTTGACGAATCCAAAGGTATCTTTATATTATTTTCAAAACAGTTATATCAAGCGATATTGAGCCTTAGAGAAGTGATGTATTTGTGTAATTTCCTATTGCTTTCAATTTCGTGCGGCATCAATTGATTTAGAAAAATACAATTTTAAAACGATGATTACATATGTAAATATACGTTTTAGAACAAACTTGTAAATACAAAAATTAAAGTTTAAATCTTCCGTTCCAACGGTTTTTGTTTTAGTGCTATTAGATGATTTTTAGTGGGTGACATATTCAATACAAATAGAGTTGTCAATGTTGCCAACAATAGCATTGCACATTAATTCCAGACACTTATATTTAAATTGCTTCTGTTTTTTCAGCATGGTGTAGTTCATATAATTCACTTATTCAATATTAATAAATGTAAGATGCAAAGAAAACAAATACACTACACTCTACAAATTATTATAAGCGTTAAATTCAAATTCAATATTAGTTATTTTCACAATAGAGACGTATTGTCTAACTCTACACTTGGAATATGTAGGGTGTGAAAAGTTTGACTCCTCGACTAGACAGGTTGTGATAGGATGGGGTGTCTCTACGACAACGGGTACAAGTGCGCACAGCTTCTGTCTGTGTCACTGCCAAATTTGACAGCAATTTTCCAACTCGGACGCTTTTTTAATGTCTGTGGCGCTTATGGCGACCTAGAGAGGACAGAGTGGATACTAGGGGCTCGCAGGTTGGCTGCTCAAGATAGATAGGTGAATCTATCCTCAAAAGATTCACAAAAGTTTCTAAATCTACGACTTAAATACTACAATCAAAAGTTTAATGAGAAAATGCGTGTTTCAAAAGTGAGAGCACATCTTAAAAAGACGATTACTTTCATGGGCCAATAAAAATGTTGTGCATTCTGTAGAAAACTGTAACTGTACTAAGATTTATTGTTAATAAAGGCATTTTACTCTTGTAATGTATCTTACCTTGATACAAGAATGGTTGGTTGAAATAAACACATCAATTACAATTTATACGGACCGTGGTCGTTCTCTAAAGGTGTTAGAATCTGTACAGCTCAGACGGAACCTGGAAGTTAACTGGAATGGCAGCTCTGAGTATTGAAATTGTTGTAATGCATTGAATAACATCTTAAAATGAACTATACATGTTTATAATTATTGTAAAAAACACAAATTGTTGAGCAAACAATCAAAAACAAATCCAAAATATGCGGTACTTTGAATGAGATAAAATAAAAAGCATATGTTAAACAATTACCAAATTAAATTATTTCTTTATTTTTATGCTGAAATAAACCTAAATGTATGGTATTTTAAATAGGATAACATAGTTTAAACAGTTATGAAAAATTATAAATTAACAAAACTATTTGCAAAAGTAATTAAAAAAACCTCTACATCTATATATATAAAAGCGAAATACCACTCACTCACTCACTCACTCACTGACTCACTCATCACAATTTCTCAAAAACTACCAAACGGATTGAAATGAAATTTGGTATGTAGCTTCCTCTAGGGCCATAGGTGCTAACTAAGAAAGGGTTTGAAAAAATTCGAAATTTTAGGGGGGTTTGGGGGGATCAAAGTTATTAAAAACGATTTCTTCAAAACTACCGAACGGATTGGAATGAAATTTGGTATGTAGCTTCCTCTAGGGCCATAGGTGTTCACTAAAAAAGGGTTTTAAAAAATTGGAAATTTTAGGGGGGTTTGGTGAGTAAAAACTACTACATGATTTCTCCAAAATTACCGAACAGATTGGAATGAAATTTGGTATGTAGCTTCCTCTAGGGCCATATGTGCTCACTAAGAAAGGGTATGAAAAATTTCGAAATTTTAGGAGGGGTTTGGGGGGATCAAAGTTACTAAAATCATAATTTCAGACCTTTTATTATTATGACAATAGTGCTTTTATTATTTAAGATCTATATATATATAAGCCAAATACCACTTACTGACTGAACACTTAAAAAGAATACAATTACGTAAAAAGACTGAAAATACCAACCACCACGGGCAACGCCGTACGGGTCAGCTAGTAACATATATAGTTAATTAACAAAATCACTCTATGCAATAATAGTAGGCTAAACTGTGCAACGAGCCAGCTACAATGCGGAATTTAAACTCAATTAATTAAAACGCTTTAAATAATCGACGATTGCTAAGTAAGTACTTACGGTAGGTGAAAATAGCTTTCATATATGAAACAATAAACTCTTTGGCAACATATCTTAACAGATATTTTTTTCTGTGACCAAATAAAAAAATTTTCCCTCGCATGTCGAAAATTTAATGTTTGTTTATCTTTGAATTAAATTTATGTTTCAGAAAAACATTTTTATCATTGGACAGTGTTAACTTTGTTCATTTAAAGGACACTGTTGCCTTCAGCAAGCTTTGGTCCTTCTAACTGTGAAGTTTAATAATTTTTGAATGATATTTAGAGGTGTAAATGACGTGATATGTTAAGCGGTGTCGATTGCTAGTGCAAGTCAAGAGCAGCGGTCTTGCCAAATTTTGGCCGCTAATGGTGGCCTCTACCGGCCTCACTGCCCTGCATGCATCCACTACAGGGAAAGCCACTCTATATAACTCTGTCCTCTCTGAAGTGACCTTGAATTGGTCTATTTTAATTTCTACAGATAATGGTTGAAAAATAGAAAGTTAAATAGTGACTGCGCTTTTACTCTCCACTTACAAACAACTATACATTTTAATTTGATGTACTCTGCTTCTAATTTGTGTGTTTCTTCAACATTTTTCGAAACCCCCCCCCCCCCCCAATCTTAATGGCGCAGTCAATTTTCACCAAAAGGAATAAAGGTATCTCAACAAAATTTAGCATAGTTAATGCTGTACAGTTTGAAAACCATTAAAATGGATCGTAAACTCTTGAAAAAAGTAATGACATATGATGAATCAAGGTTTCTTTACTTATGATCAGGAAACTGAGCACCAATCAATGCATTGGAAAAGACAAAATTCATCGCGACAGAAGAAAGCTCGAATGACCCAATGAAAATTCAAAGCAATGATAATTGTGTTTTCGATATCAGTGTGGTTGTGTATGTAAATTGAGTGCCCGAAGGTCAGACTGTGAATACTACCTTTAGGTCCTACCTACTCTGCGTGAACAAGTAAGAAGAAAGCGACCTGAGTTGTGGAAAACCGTGTTATGGTTTCTTCATCAGGTCAACATCCTCAAGATGTTTTTGGTCAAGCATAATATCTCTGTGTTGGAACATTCACCTGACCTTGCATCATGTGACTTTTTTCTGTTGGCCAAGGTGAAGCCGGTACTGAAAGGAATCAGTTTTGAGACAGTTGAAGTTGTAAAAGTTAAAGCGACGGAGACCATGAACATACTTTCTAAAAATGACTTGAAACACTGCTTTGACCAGTAGAAAATTCGCAGGGAGCGGTGTAGGGACTGCGTAGGGAAGTATATTCAAGGGGATAATGTTAAAGTTGTGAAAAAATCAAGAATTTTATAGCAGTAATCCTGTTATTTTTTTAGCCATATCTCATATGAAATGACAAAGTGAAATAACACGTTTGAGGTAAGTAGAAAGTAAAAGAACAACACAAAGAATAAACTGTGGAGTAACAGAATAAAAACTAAATTCTTTTGAAACATCTGAACTCTTTACATACAAGTTAAACTCGAGTTTATTAAGTTTTGTACCCACACACTACATTTCCTGTGGTCGCCTACTTACGATATAGTTTTTAGTAAGGATAATTAAGTAAAAATTTACGACCAATTAATATGTGTGTTTGCTTTTTTTCTTATAGACGCTACCATTTTTTGGTACATATCAGGCTGCAAGAGAAGAGGTAATAATAAAACAAAAAAGGGAAAGTAATCTTCTAAATATCGTTGAACCCAAGAATCGACTCAGAATTCCAAAGAATCCGACGCCATCACTTAGTTCTTTAGTTGGTAATGCAGTATCCAAAATTGGTGCCTATAAGACACTTGATAACAAACAGCAAGTGGTTGCTCTTATTAATGATGTGAGTAAATTTTCCAGTTGAATTCTGTTAATAGTTATTTTCTATATTTTTGATATTGAGTTTTATTATAAATTTGTTTACATTTAGTAGGATGATGAGAATACCCTGTCTCTCATTTAAGCTATAATATATTTAGGTACTAAGCGTTTTAAATAGAGTGAGTAAATACGACTTCCAGTTTAAATGGCTATCCACATGAAGACCTAAGAAATTATTCATTTTTACAGAACTGATATCGGAATTTTATCAAAAACACATTTGAGTTTTGATGGTACAGTTTGTGTTTTATTACTATAAGCCATTAGCAGAGAACTAAGACAGAAGTTCAAACATGGTATTTTCGGTTATATTTTTCAATTCTGTCAGATTATTTGTTTTAAATACTACAGTGGTATCATCTGCATACTTGATAATACTAGGTGTAAATTGTATATAAAAGTGGTTCTAAAATTTAAACCCGAGGTACGGCATATTGTAAAACTTAAGTTTTTCTAACAAAATACATTCTGCTATGTGTTTCACCAAGTTTTTTACAGCTGAAACCAAACATTCTACAGAGGTAAACATTTATTGGTGTTCATAACTTTGTAACTGTAACACACTATAAAGGCAGTTGCTAGCAATAATAACAAAATAAAAGTATCAGTAAGGGGTTATTTTTACAAAAAAAAAAAAAACACTCATTATTGTTGAATTTACTTATCTTATACTTCAAATAATTAGAATGTCATTAATGCGAATTCATGCACTATCCTTGACGGATAAGATATGCATTGACGGAATGTCATGCTTGACGTTTTCCTGACTTCAGTCTAGTCTTTGTGTTTGTTATATAATGTTTGTTGCTTTGTTTCAATAGGTCTATATTCAAACACAAATGTCTAGTTATATTTATTTGTTTATAACTGTTTATAATTTTATTTCCACTCAACCTTGTAACTTTTCAATATTTTCCATTCTATTTTCGATATTTTCTAAATTAAACTATTTCATTATGGCTCATGCTGAAGAATCTGTATTTGATGAATTTTTAGATGAAACTAAAAATGTAGATTAAATTATGAATAGTGAATAAGAGTATACCTATAAAATGGACTACGCCAAGACGTGCTACATGTGCTATACATGTACTACCGAACCTCCAGTGCCGTCTGAATAATGTTTTGACTGGTATCACTCTAGAAGTTAAAATCTAATACCAACTGGAAATTTTTGTATCAATATTTAGAAATATGTTTACAAACATATAGTTGCTATACACGGTTTGTATGCTTACTGGAATAATCAATAAATATTTATTTATTTCAAAAATGATTTTGTAAATGTTTGTATCTCTAAGAAAAATTAAATTTAGGTATTTTTATATGCATAAACGAATTGATTTAGACACTTGTTTTCAACAGGAACCCCACTATTTCCCAACTAAAGAATGTAAGGAAAATATCGTAGGGTTACAACCAAAAGTTGATAAGTAAGAAGATCAATGTTTAAGTAAAGTGGATTTTTAGTATTTTTTCGAACATTCGGCATATTGGGACGCGTTTGACGCTTGTCACAAGAGGTGACACAGCGCAACTTTTTGTAACATATGTAAATGAATAGATTAGCGCATATTTGATAGAATAAACTTTGAACACAAAGTCTCAAAACTAATACGTTGGCATATAAGCCCATATTGGTAACGCAACGATAAGCAGCGCGACTCGCGTCTTACGGCAGACACGTGGCACAGTGGCAGTGACATTATCACATTTTTCAGATGTTGGCCCAGGAAAAGCTGATAGAGGCCTCATTAGTTTAAAAAATATTGATAATAAATATATATGTCCACTAAATTGTTAAATAAATATGTTTTGTTAATGAATTAAAACTGTGTTTTATATGTTCTCTGCATTTTAATATGAAATAATTTTTAATAAAATATTTTTCGTTTAACATTAACCTCGTAAACATTTAAAAAAATGTCTTCATATAGTCATAAACTATCAAATGAAAATATTTAAGGTATGTACATAGAAAGAACGTAGGATATGTATCATCCCGTGCACTTCTGTTCTGTGAGTTTCGGTTCATCTGGAAGTAGTTAGTAAAAACAGCAAGTAAATATGGTAATTCTGAAGTTATTTTAAATTAGATTAGATCTAATAAACATAGTTTTATCCGTGAATCCATTTGAAATATTCTAAAAATTAAAATAAAGTAAAATACACGTGTCTACTGGGCGAGAGTTGGGAGCAACTGCGTTGTAATATGCGTTCCCCCACGCGACGCAGTTCACGTCATGTCATCTCACACATGTCAAACGCATCGTAATATGCGCCTAGCCTTAATGATTTGTGCGTAGTGTGAACCAACGTACTAACGTTATCAACGTGATAGGTACACAAAGTATAATCACCCTCCTCAAAGTATAACCCCGCCCTTGTGCTATCGACCTTATACGTTAACCAACAAGTATTTGCACATGAAGAAAAAGAAGAGGTTTTAAATAAATGTAATTATAACAACTTTCAAGATTTTTGTAAATAATAAACCTTGATGTTTGATGTTTAAAGTTGCAGACTTTTTTCCTCTTTTAAAGATAATAAATTACTTTAAACTTAAAACTTGCATGTTCTTTTGAGTATGATACTTCATAGCATATGCATATTTAATAACAATGCTACCATCAGATAGTTTGGTTATCTAAAGAATGTCCTATACTTAAATTAATTTACTTTTATTTCAATTTAGAGTAAAAATAATGTCTAATTACTACCAGGTAGTAGTTACATATAAGACCGTGGGGTGGGATTGCTTTCGGGTGGAGAGGGGTCATCTAGAGCCGACAAGTTTTGCGACTCCATTTTTTTTTTTTTAGGGGGTGCTATTTTTTACCTGCGGGGGAAGGCGCCATTCAATGTAGTTACGCCACTGGTTATGTGACAAGTATTGTTTTTACTAAACGTTTAATAGTTTATGCATGTAAATATTTATAATGCGGACAACTAATAGTTATTAATAAAAAATCAATATTTATTGACAAACAGTGAAATGAAACCAAAAGTATACCGGTATACAATACATTCAATAAAGAACAGTTAATGGAGAATTACAATTTTATTGAACTAGAAGGCATGCATAGCCAGACAGCAGACCTTTGAGAAACTTTGTTTGAAATAGCAACGTAATAGGATCCGCCACGTTTGCTTCTAGATAAAAAAAATGTCAGAATTACGTTGAAATAGAGCAGAAGTGTGTCTTGCATTTCGGCAAAATGTCACTGTTTATTTAAAAAGTTTTTGTTATAAATAACAAGTATCAAGTAAAAGTGTATCAATCTCGTAAATAATGTGTCCGTGTAAAAAGTATAAACAGTTCATTAAAAGAAATCAACTCCTATAAAAGCAAGTGTACATATTTACGTACATACATACGTATGTACGTACATGAGTAACAATATAATATAACAGCTGATTTCACTTATCATCTGTAATACTTAAACAAAACCTAGCATAGATTATACTTTGGGGTTATGTTTACAACTTAAATAAGTATTGCGAAGTTGATTTTTTTAAGTATGCGTTAAAGAACTAAGGTAGCCTATATATAATACATTATACTATTTGCTTTGGGTTATAAAATTAATATAAATACAACCTTTTATTATCAATATATTCATTTATACAAGTTTAAACCCATTCGTTTAGCTTCGGAAACATTTGTACATCTTCGTATAACATATAAACATATACCATTATTTATTTCTTAATTATAATATTGATAAATTCTATTTCTATTTGATCGATCAACATTAAGTTGGAAAGAAACTAAAAGATAATATTTTAATCTTTATTTTGATATATAATAATGAATATAAATACAAAATTTAAACAAATATGCCTACAGTTTTATAATCCTTATAATAATTGTACACATTTACGGAGTTAAACATTTCTGTCAGCATAGGTAGGCCTAGATAAAGTCTGTTGTTTTTAAATAGTATTTTTTAAATTATGTATTTCTGATGTGTATCTAATTAATCGGCCTGTGATTTTTCACGGGGGCTTACTAGTAATTGAATATTTTTTTGCAATGTGCTAGCACTGTGTTGTTTGGAGATTATGTTTTTATTCGGTATAAAGTGTAATTAATGTAGTATGTAAGGAATGTACATAACTACTAAGTGTCATGTAGAAGCAAATTATACTGTTTTTCTTCATATTTCCAGTTTAATCTAAAGTCATAAAAAATTTTCAGGATATGTGTATTAACTGTGGAAAGTGTTATATGACTTGCAATGATTCTGGCTACCAAGCCATAGAATTTGACTCGAATACACATATTCCGCATGTCACAGATGATTGTACAGGTTGTAATCTATGCTTGTCTGTCTGCCCAATCATTGATTGTATAAGGTAAGCATGTTTATAACGTACTTTAAATTTATTCAAAGGTACGGATACATCAAAATATATTCAATAACTTACAGTTTGACTCGGATTTAAACCTCTAACCAGAAATAAATGTTTGACTTGGTAATGTTTAATTTTTTAAGTAATTTCTTCCCTCAAACTACAGTACATTAATAAATATTATAGGCTATTTGTATGGGTTTTGTTAGTTCATAATGTTATATGTTTTTAGTGTTCTGTACCTAAGAAATCGGAACATTAACGACATCAACAAAGTGTCTGTCTGTTAAGCTTTTTTCTTTTCAAAGAACTAACCGGCTGCCCCCGACCTCAGACCTATCAGATTTAGTTTTTTTAAATTTCTGAACAAAGAAATGCTTAGTTAAATTTTTTAATAAAATAGATAGGTACTTTGATTTTTTGGGTAGATACTATAACAAATATGTTTTGAACTAACATCTGGTTGAAAAAGATATCGATTTTGGGGAATAATTTGATACAGGAGAAAGAATTTACCCATGTTTAAATTAGGAATAAATTCATTCCTACTATAAATTACTATAAATATGTGTCGTCAATAGTCAAATTTGCTGTATCACACCGGAGAATCTGCAGTCATGCTTTGAATGTCGAGGTGCTTAATGTGTGTGTAATGTTTGTGTAAAGTAATGTACGTGTTTTTAGTGTTAAATGTTTGACGACCTCAAATGAGAGGAAATATCTGACGATGGGACATAAGCCCCGAAACGCGAAATACAAAGAAATATAGAAGTCACAGACGGTGTACAGTAAGTACTTGGTCAACTTATTAATAGTAACTTATAGTAGGAATGAATATAGGCCTAATTTGAATATTACTTTTGTTTGCCTTACTGGACCGGGTATATTATATTTCATAAATACCTTTACTGGATTTCTGCTCGTAGTCCTGTTTGTTTTTTGGTTAGATGACGACCGTTTCGCCTATTAATCAGGCATTATCAAATCAGTTTATAAATTCAAATAAATAAAAATTAATTGGCATTAATTTGCGTAATGCACGTCAAATTGTTATAATATAGTTCTACCACAACACACACGTCACATTCAAAATTATTTACACAACCCAACGCAGGGGTTTAAAATTTATTAATGTATTAGTTCCATTCATACGTGCACTCGTTCACCGCCGCATCAGTACTAAACGATACATCACGACGCAATATCGACTGTATTGGACCGGTGGGGGTCAGTTCTAACAATTATGTCAAAAAT
>JAGFPH010000203.1:346092-365920 GCA_018207615.1 Philaenus spumarius
AATACAGTTGATATTGCGTAGTGATATATCGTTTAGTACTGACGCGGCGGTGAACGAGTGCACGTATGAATGGAACTAGTACATTAATAACTTTTAAACCCGTGCGTTGGGTTGTGTAAATAATTTTGAATGTGACGTGTGTGTTGTGGTAGAACTATATTATAACAATTTGACGTGCATTACGCAAATTAATGCCAATTAATGTTTATTTATTTGAATGTATAAATTGATTTGATAATGCCCGATATATAGGCGAAACGATCGTCATCTAACCAAAAAACAAACAGGACTGCGAGCAGAAATCCAGTAAAGGTATTAATGAAATACCTAATTTAAACATGGGTGAATTCTTCCTCCACTATCAAATTATTCCCCAAAATTGATATCTTTTTCAAATAGCTTTACAGGTGTTAAATAGTTTTATAAACATTCAATAAGTTATCAATCATAATCTCAATCAGCTTCATCAAGCCTGTGTAATAAATCTATGCAAGTTCCCCTTGGGAAGTCACAAATACATTTTGCAGAATTAAAGATTAAAGATCAGGACACTTAACTACGAATTGTATTACATTTTTAAATAGCTTATATTAGCTATTACATATTTTCTAAATCTATTTTTAATGTTTTGTTTCAGTATGGTTGCTAAAGAAAGACCACATATTGTACACCGAGGTATTACACACAAACCTACTGTTACCAAAATTATAAAATTAAACTCTGGAGAATGCCAATAACTAAAGATTATATTATTACCGTATAAAACTAAATATTACATTATAAATAGTTAAAAAGATATAATTTTCAGAGTTTTGTATTATTATAATGTATTTGACTGTTAGTGTACACCTTTATATTTTTAACGCAAATTATTGAAACCAAAATGGTCTGGCCCGTTGAGAGGTAACTACAAAAAAAAGGAAAAATTGTTTAATAATATACATAAAAAGATTACAATAGATAACATTGTGTTATTCAAGTTTACCACCATTGTTTGGCCTCAAAGCTATTGTATGTGACATGTTACTTTGATATTAACAAATTAAATATTTAAAAAAATAAAGAAATAGAAAAAAATACCCATTAAAGGCAAATTGATTCAGGCACTAAATGAAAAAACATGTGAAAATAGAGCAGACATCTGCTCACTAAATAAGGAAATTGGAGTTAATGGGAAGGATCAGTTTTAACACCTGACTAATAGACATGGACAGTGTCGCCGAGAGAATTTATGGGCCTTTATGCAATATTAATGCTGAGCCCCCTTATATACATATATTGACTGTGTTTTGCCAAAAGGTCCAATAGGGAATTTTTCTGTATAAACAAAAAACGATATTACTTTACTATTTGAATACTTACATACAAGTTGCTTATACTGCACAGTTTTGTAATTTTTCCTTTAATTTTAAATACTTTATTGTAAAATTAAATTACATACATTTTTTAAATTAAAGAAAACCCCTGATTGTTTTCCTATTTGCCTTTTTGCATACTATTGTACTTAAGAATTTTGCCTTATTTAGCCTACATTTTCCCTTTTGCAACAACAAAATTAAACAACTTAATTATTTGGTCATTCCGTTTTTGATGATAAAGTAAATTTTACAATAGTCATTTCAAACATAAATAAGTAAAAAACAAGCGCAAACAACAGTTTTTTTAAAAGTATACTGAAAAATCAAATATTAACAATCTGAAAATAGGTGGATTTAAAAACTTTTTAAAATTAAAAACATATACAGAAAAAAATTATGTATAATTAACAAAAACAAAAATACTTTTAACTATGACTTTTAAAATATTGTTATAATACTTAATATTATTAATTTGAAAATATAACTGATTCTTAAAATAAAGTATACAGAAAAATATAATAAATCAGTAAACTTCTAAATTTAATGACTGGCTTAGTTAAAAAAATATACAGAAATCCTTATTTATCTAGCAAAATCCCTTTTAATTAAGTATATATTAAAATGTAAACCATAATCTACTGTATAATATGGATGTACAAAGTATTTTTAATAAGATAACACAATTAAAATTAATAGTTTAAATTGATAACGAGCTACTTTGTTAACATTTTTAATTTTTTGAAATTGCGAAGTTGACATGTCGGTAATAAATCAAGAATTTGACCTTAATAATCAGATAAATTTAATCCAGTAGGTCTACTATTGATAAATGTAGGTTAAATTGGAAAAACATGTGAAACACATAACAGGAGTTTTAAGATAAATAGTATTACACTTGTAGAAAGGTATCTTTCTTAACCGAGAGTACGAGGGCCAGTCGCTTTTTCGGCCCAACCTGCCTACCCTATGAATTTTCACGAATCACAATTATATTAGTTTTATGATTGTCTGACATACCTAAAACCTATTACCTATTAAAACCTATATCTCTACTTACATTATCTAATTATACTGATTTAATATATTAATTCATTTACTTGAACCTATTTAATCAAGATTATTTGAAGAATTAACTGTTTTGTTTTCATTTTATTTATGGCTCGACCCAGGCCCCTATCATTTGCCCCCTTTGCCCCACCCTCTCGGCATTCCTGGACAGGGATGCCCACAGCATGGTTTGATGTTGCAAGTTGCGCCATCAGAACTTTTGGGGGGGAATCAATTTTTGGGGTATTTTTCACAGTTTGGGGGGGGAATTTTCATATGTTCCTGATTAAAATCAATATAAAATATGAAGATTTGACGATTCCCCCCCCAAGAAATTAGGAGATAATCTGTTGTTTCTATGTATTAAAAATCTCCAATTATTCGTGTGAAAGTGCCGTATTATTGACAGCCAGGCAATTCGACTACTACTGCTTGTAGTGCGGTGTAGAGACGAGCCGATAGAGGGTGCCGCGTGTGGTGTAAACAAAGTATAAACATATTGTAGACATTTACAGCATTAAGAGCCTGCCAAGGTCATTCTGCAAACAACTGCCCTCCCCCTCACAACAGTCCCAAAACCATGGTGTAAAACGGTGTAAGTAGATAAGGGGTGCTACTCAGAAAGACGAGTTTTGGACGGTTCTGCGTATTTCATCAGATGACGTCACGGCTCGAATTAAAAATGCAGCCTTTCGTCCAAACTGCGTCCAATCATCAACAAATGTCTTACAAAGTGTATATTTTTGGTTTCTGTATGAAACGTGCTTTCCAACAAGTATGAGTTTAACGATACAAATATGAAATTTACTATACCGAATTACCTTCATTTTATGCTCTTTAGATTGGTGACTTCGAAAATGACGTGAAATAAATAGTAAAAAAACTTTCCCACTACACATAAATATAGTGTAGAAAAAGTTATTATTAGAAATAATTTGCATATTATTAGAAATTTTTTCTAAATTCAAATAGGGTTAAAGGTTGACAATTTTCTAACTTTAGTATCAAATTTACATCGTTATAAACTACTTTTAGTTAGCTTTAAAACGATAAAAAATTCATAATTTTTAAATGAGCGGTAGTGAGTGAACAAGTTTGTCTGATCAAAGAAAAAAACTTCTGTTCAAATCATTAAAAAACCCATTGAAAGTAGTATTACTATTCACTTTTTTTAAACTAATTTTTAATACAAAACAGTTTTATTGACTTATGTATTGCTTGTTTCTTTTTGGATGGAAATCACTTTCTTCATTTGTATGGTTGTCCATTTTACATATATTGCAGTTGAATTTTCGGAAGAAAAATCTGTTCGGTGTATTATTATTATTTATTTATTTTACATATTGTGTAGTTTTGTCCTACATTGTTTTGAACATTGTTGGTCTTATATTCATTTTTTACCCTTGAGTCCAAAAAAAGTGGTTTTTACAAAATGTCTGCCTGTATGTATATAAAGCTAGAGCGAAAACTATTCGATCGATTTCAAACAAATTTGCACCAGTCATGTCAAGTAGGTCTGTATAGATGCACGAAAAAAGGGTTTGAACAATTTTGAAAAACAAACCCCTTTTTGGTCAAAAACCCCAGAAAAAATCAGTTAGGGTATTATTTTTTTTATAAAAAAACGGCTCTAACAATTTTGATCAAATTTGGCTTATTTGCAGCCCTTAATGTACCCTACCACATGCAGAAAACCGTATCTTTCTGAAAATTCTTGTTTAGCTAATAATAATAATAATAACTGATTTTTAGGGGTTTTTTGGCCAAAAAGGGGGTTGTTTTTCAAAACCTTTTGTCGTGCATCTATACAGGCCTAATTGACGCGTTTGGTGCAAATTTGTTCGAAATCGATCGAATAGTTTTATCTCTAGCTAATAATAATAATATTTATTAGTTAATCTCCTAGTTTAAAATCACCTCTCCTACCCCTCCTACAAAAATGAAGTCACTGTGAATCTGTTTAATAATTTAAATATGTTTGTGAGATAGTATGTGCCAGTTTCTGGTACCGTTTATTTGAAATGTGTTTGTTTTATAACCTTTCTGTTGTATATTTAACCCTAATATGTATAAAATTTTTGTAAGTTGCTCTGTCATGGTTTTAATGGTTTCAAATTGTCTAGTTCCCGTGCTATTGTGGTTTTCCGCGATTCTTAAGTATTTTTTGGTGATTTTGGTTTTTTTATGAAAAATTTGTTCAATTTTCCTTAGATTCTTTGGTCTAGTGTTCTATTCTCCATTGTTAATATATGTTCGCAAATTTCAGGTCTTAAACCCTGTATTACATGTGCTATTATTTGGTTGTCTTCGACGTTACGGTATGTAATTAATAGATTGATTTGTGATTTGGCTGTCCATCCGTAAGCTCTTGAAGCCACTTCTTATCTGGATATAAAAGTATGTGTATCTTCAGATGGTAAGCCGTGATATTGGGAGGGTTAAACTAAGGGTATTTTCTCTTTCCTCTCCATTTCAGTGTTTGTTTTCGTTTTTTATTTTATTTGGGTGTTGTCTTGCTTCTTCGTAGATGTGTTCGTTTCTTCCTTTGATTGGACCGTTTGAAATTTTGAAAGATCACATTTGAAAATTTTTGTGCCATCTCATGATTTCGTTCAGTGATATCTTGTTCGATGAAATTTGACCTGGTACGTCCGTTTTGACGTATTTATTTAAAAATCTTAATTTAGGGTATTCGTGTTTACCCCAATACTTACACTTTGTAACTACGTTTAAATCAATGTCTAATTTTATCAAAATAATATTAAAACAATTTTATTCTCACTTAATTTTGTGTTGCATGAAATATCATTTATTTGTATTATTTTTTTGTATTTTTCCAAATCAGTTAAGTACCTAAAATGTATTGTACTTTTCGGTCTTCAAAATGTATTGTAGTTTTTTATTGTTATTTTCTTACAACATTTTCTTAATTATTATCAATGAATGTAAATTTATTTTTGTATTTTTCAACTATATATTACTTTTTTTATTAAATTCGAATAGCTAGTTTAATATTTTAACATGTTACATTACATACGATTATCACCAATAACAAGGATTTCTTTTTCACCAAGCATTAGAGGTTAAAGAATTTATTTAATATTATGATGTCTTCTGCTACTTTCAAAAGTAGTAATGTGTTGTTTTTGTTAATAAATCTTACTGAATTTGTGTATTTGTATTATTTTATAAATTACGTAGAACCTCCTTTTTTCCATAAAAAGTTTCCCATTTTTATGAAAAACTTTAATAAGTTATTGGATTTAACTGTAAACTTTAAGTTACCTAATGGGTTGTTTTCAGAGAATAAAATAACACTTTTAAGAAAGAAAAAAAAAACAATTATGCGTAATTATGTTTTTTTTCTTTTCTAAAATGGCATTAAATGTCTACTTTATTTTGGAGAGGGAACCCACAGGCCGGTTTTGGGGGGATTTGCGCCATAGGCTTTGGGGAGGATGGGCACTCCTGTTCCTGGACATGGACATCTGCAAAATATGGGAAGATCCTGACAGCAAAATGAAAAAGACCATCTTGTGCTCTGTTCTGCAAGAAACTGACAAGATCAAATTCAAGAAAGGACTACAATGAACTTAAGAGTATTCCAAATTCTATATTTAAACTCAATGTTGACTAAACACACATAACTTTATTAACTCACAAATTTTAACTTCACTTAATATCTCATGATTTTTGTTTATTTTGTAGATTATACCTTGCGCAAAGATTCGTGGCGGCTGAGAACTTAGGACGGTCGGGGAGGTATCCCTACCCCTAATTAGCCCTCGCTCGGCTACTCCGGGTTATGGTCATGAGTCACCTACTGGGCTCAAGGCACAGTCGGTACAATTTTTTGCATTTCGCCATAAAGTGTAAAAATAACGTCATTTTTGTAATCTGCATCAAATAACAAGAACATTAAGTCCAAACACGGTATAATTGCGTGTTTTTATATACTTTTTGAAAAACAACATAAAAAAACTTTGTGCTTTCTATTGAACATAAAAGCAAAAAAAAAAAAATATGCTCAATATTTAACAAAAATATAAGCTCCATTACATATGTTTATTGACTGTAATAATAACAGTAGTCAGCTGTTTCCTATGTAATATTTCCATTATCAGCTGATTTCAAACTTAAATATGTTTTTTAAACAAAGCCATCTGTTAAAGTAAAAACAACACACACTATACTAATATTATAAAGAGGTAAAATTTGTTTGTTTGAATGTAGGGGGTAATCTCTGGAACTACTAACCAATTGAATTTTTTTTTAATGAAAAGCTACGCTATCCCTGAGTATCTTAGGCTAGAATTCATATTGATAAAAACATTTTTTATTTCAATATTTGTACATTTATTCAGAACAAATTCACAGGATCAAGTTGGAGTTAAACCCATATAGTCTATCAGCTGTAATACCAATAAATAAGCAACATTATGGAAAACTAAAAAAACAACAATTGAAAAATTAAACTTATATCATTCAAAACGTATGCAAAGAGGTGCACAAAATCATAAATTATGCGTGTATGTTGCCGTTAAGGAAGGTAAAATAAATTAAACATAATTTTAGGTTAGGGCTAGACTGATGAATCAACACATATATTTCTTGAATGTATTTACATTTATTACCATAGCAACCAATTAAATAAAATAACAGATAAAACAGTTGATTCGGATGTCCAGCTTAGTAAAAAATAATATTTTAAGTTAGGCCTAGACTGAACCAACACCTGTTTCAACCACTGGCGGATCCAGGGGGGGGCTGTGGGGGCTGCAGCCCCCCCTTTGGGTTATTATATTTTTGTTAAACCGTCTAAGTGGCAGACTGCTCAAGTGAGTAGTGTCAGACAACACAACTTGTATCGAATATTTCACCCACTAAATATTATCAAATCTCAATAAAACAAAAACCATTGGAAAGAAATGGTTTAAACTTCAATTATTGTACTTACAAATTTCTTCTAAAAAGTATATTTACATATGTAATCATCGTTGTAAAATTGTGTTGCCTAAATCAATATTGATGCCGCGCTAGAAAGCGTAAGGAAATGACTCAAACTTGTCACTTTTTAAAGGCACATAATCGTTTGACAGACTTGTTTTGATAAAAAGATAAGGACACCACATGATTTGTCAAGATTTTAACTTTCTACCACGATCTTCTAATCATTCCGTCACTCTTATAGTTTCTTAGATATGAATTTGTCTGTAAACCCTTGCAATTGGACAGTTTAAAAAAAATGAGAAAGCACATTTTGCAATTGATGTATCTATTACAAAACTATATGCAGTATTCGTATAATAATTTTTATATCGATTTGAAGTGCTATATTTCGTTTAATTGACCGAGCGAAGCGAGGTCTCCGTTTTAACTCGACCGTTCAGCATTTCGTCTGTATGTCTGTTTGTCTCACCATTACGGCCAAACGCCTTGACCAATTTTGATGATTTTTTGCATGAATGTTCTTTATTCCTAGGCCAAGCCATGTATATATACGGTTTTTTCCATTTTTCATTTTAAACCAATTAAATAAAATAAAAATGGCGGCCGGACCGTTTCTCTCAGTGTAAGCTTTTTTCCAAAGCCAGTTTGTGGCTTAACCGTAAGTCAAATTTAAAAACTAATAGCATTTTGCGAGTAGCAAATATGATTTTCAACAAAATTGTATTCTTGATGTTTTCCCGTGTCTCTAACGGTAAGCTCACAAAATGGCCGTAAACTTCAAATTTGTTAAAAATCTTCCAAGTTTTTGTATTTCAACCATGTTTTTATACGTTTATTCTAAACCAATTCAAAAGTGTTCCTTAGCTTTTTTGTAGGTAAAGGTTCAAAGAATTCATATATGCCTGTAAAAAAAATGATTGAAGTAAAATTAACAAAGTTATTAGCTCAAGAAACAAGCATGTTCAGTAACGAAAGGAAAAAGTTCTAATTTAGGCCTACATAAAAAGTTGTAAAAATTATTGTAATTTTTTTCATAAATGTAAAAACGTTTCGTAATTGAGTTATAAATAGAATTGTATTAAAAATTTTATCAATTTCAGATTTCTTATTTTGAAAACACTAGTTTTTATGTTCTTACTTCAAGACAGCTAACAAAACTGATCCTGTTTTGAATAGTAATTTAGGAATATATATTTTGCCCAAAAATTACATAATATTATAATAATAAGAAAGTGTAGAGAATAAATCAAAGAATTAAACTGTATACTTGTAAATTATCATTGTAAATTTCATAAAAGTATATGTCTTAGATTTACTTGAATTACAAAGTGAGATGAAACAAATGAAACCACTCGGCGATAAAGGACATACAAAAAATGACCGTTGGACACAGTGGGAAGTGTTCGTACATAGGTTGAGATCACTATTACGACGTTTTAACATAGTTTGTTTTCATTATTTCTAATATTGGAATATGATATGAAAGTTATGGAACTGTAAATACATTGTTAAGTTTTAGTTATTTAAGTATGTAAATATTTAATTCTATGTTGTCCTTCTATAACGCGATATTTTTAGCTATCTTACGCATTATTAACCTATATAAAACACAATGCCTCTAAAAGAAAATCTTTAGCAGTTAAAGCTCAAGAAAAGAAAAAAACGAGAACTAGAAATCCCGGAATAGCGGGAATTGCAAAATAATGTTTCACTGGCTAAATCTTGTGTTTACTTCCTTACTGGCACACTATTTTTAACCTGAGCTTAAAACCACATTTGTTATTTGCGATGTTTTTAGCTATCTTACGCATTATTAACCTATATAAAACACAATGCCTCTAAAAGAAAATCTTTAGCAGTTAAACTTCAAAAAAAGAAAAAAAACGAGAACTAGAAATCCCGGAATCGCGGGAATTGCAAAATAATGTTTCACTGGCTAAACCTTGTACTTACTTCCTTACTGGCACACTATTTTTAACCTGAGCTTAAAACCACATTTGTTGTTTCAACGAGCGAGTTCTACTGTTCACAGAACTACTAGTACAATGAAAACCTGGTTTAGTGTTCCGAACTATTCGGGTATTTGGTATTTCTGTGAAATATGTACATTTTCAACGTCCTAGGTGCGTTAGCCGCTACCTTTTCCTGTTTGGCTGGAACTATATAGGTACTATAGTTTGTGAGAATTTTGATTAGTTGTTGTAATTTAGTAAAATAAGTTTTGAGAATAAATCTATTTAAAATTTTCAAGTATATAGTTCAATTCTATAGTTTATTCTCTACAATTTGTTATAATAATACTTTATTTTTGGGTAAAGCATGTAATCCTTAATTCCTATTCAAAATGGGTGATCGTGAAATAGTCTAAAAAGACGTTTTCAAGCACTGTATTCAAAAAAAAAAAAAATTCTTTAAAAAAATTGTACCGACTGTGCCTTGAGCCCAGTAGGTGGTTCATGACCATAATCCGGAGTGGCCGAGCGAGGGCTAATTAGGGGTAAGGACACCTCCCCGACCGTCCTAAGCTCTCAGCCGCCACGAATCTTTGCGCAAGGTATAGACCATTAACTTGTTCCTAACACAGGTGTTTTTCTAAAGACAAAAATATGCGGGGGGGGGGGGGGGGTTACAACAACCAGAAACGTGTTTTAGGCTTCCTAAAAGCACTTTAAATTTTTTAAATGATATAGGCAGTATGTATACTTTTTCCACTTGCAGTTGTGATTCAGGCCTATTTTATAATAATTTGACCTGCTCTTAACTAGCCTTGTAGCTTGTTATAGTATAAAATATTTCAAGGTGGAAAGCACATGTGGCGCGATCTACTTCACCCCTGCGGTTCTCTGATGATGGTGCGACTCCCTTTTTGGGCTGTGCCTTCTGTCCTCTTGCGGACGTACGTGCGTTGTCAGGATGGATAATGGGTGAGAAGGTTCTTCAATAAGGTGACGAACGACTGTTACACTTCAAACGTTTATTCAAAACAAAATAATCTATTCCTCTGCTGTCCGACTTAACTAACTAAACTAAGGTAAAGGCAAGCGAGTCTACATGATGTGGTCTGGAGTCTTCTCCAGACCATGGTTCTAACAGACTGATTTAGGATTGAACATTTAGCTTCAAGCTGGCTCCTCCCTCCTTTAACTATAAACTGTGATATCAACTATTGTTAGAATGCAAGTTATTATTTAGCACAACCACTATCAACAAAGATCCTATGGTCATTGTCATATTAGTTGGTGGGTACCTGTCACACACAAAACTGAATGATTGTATGTGATTAATTACCTATTTATAAAAAGTTAGATGTTGATTGATAATATGTTAAAAATTGACTAAAATCATAGTAAAGAATTTTACTAGTTAAGAAAAACTTCAAGTGGTTATTTTTTAATTAGTACAAGGTTAAAAAAAAGAGACATCTTGGTAGCAAAATTGTTTATTTAAAAAATATTACGAGTATTAAACATTATTGACAAAAAGTACTTTAAATAGTGGTGTAGTACTTGTGATATATTTTTATTGTTATTTTTCTAACAAAATTGTTGATAAAAACCAAAGTTGTTAAATTTATGAATGTAGTATGCCTATGTGGCCTATGAAATTATAATTTAATGATTAAATCTGTTTTAATCGCTGAACAAACTTAAACAAACTATTGGATTATTTTTACATTAAGAAAAATGTTAACATCTCTATTATTTACCGTAAAATGTAAAACACATCATTCATAATAAGTCAAAGAATAACAAAAGGTAGTCTAGATAGAGAATTAACTATTGTATAAAAATAATAACTTAAGGCTCACACACACACACACACACTAATTTTACACTGATATATTTCATGGATGAAATACTTTACTTCATATATTGGTTAACATTTTTTCTATGACAGAAAACGTACTATTTTGTCTATTAAAAACCAAAATGTCTAAAGTATTAATCTAACACATTCACTTTTTGAAAGGATTGACAAATATACCTACAGTTAAACAATAACAAGCAAAAATTACAAAGGATAATTCGGAAATTTAAAATATTGATTTTACTATTATAACAAAACAAACTACAAAAGACAACAAACTTATTATAATTTTAAAGGGTAGACGAATAAACCAAATCGTTATAATTAACGTTTAACACATAACAACAATGAATAGAACAAAATAAATAACATCAACAATCAGAAACAAAAAATCAAACAAGTCCTGCAAGAATATGGAGTAATGCAGTGAAAAGGAGAAAGTCCAAAACAGTAAAGTTCTTGAAAATAGTCTACTTGAGTCTGAATTCCAACCAGAGAGGCGTTGCAGCAAGGTGGTCTAGCACATCATCTGAGATACTTATTTCTCTATGGACGTTTAGCATCGTTAGACCATTTAATCTCTGCTGTCCTGTTGCGTTTCTCAAATAGGTTTTTACCCTTCGAAGAGTTGAAAATGTCCTTTCACTGGTACTTTTTGAAACAGGAAGTGTTACCAGGATTTTTAACAACTTGTTTATCGAAGGGAATATTTCCTTGTTACAGGCAGTGAAATAATCCAAGGCTTTCTTTGAGGGTATCTTCAGTTGTTTTACTCTTCCTTGCCACAGACAGAGTTCACCAACCGCTGCCTTTTCTTTAGTTTTCAAATCTTGCTTGTAAAATTGGACCAGTTTCTTTAGTTGACCCTCTTGTACTTCTTTCTGTTAAGGGTTCAGAGTCTGGCATAAGACAAATGAAGCTGCTAAGCAACTTTTCATGTTTTAGGAACCGTGTCTTAAGTTCAGTTGAAAAATGATCCAAAAAAGGAAGGAAGATGGAAACTCTAAAGTAAGCATCAGTAGAATATAGATTTATATTGCATCTCTGAGTTTGCCTGGCAGAGAGTCTTGGTTTCTTGAGGTCCGAACCAACAATTCAGCCATCTCTTTTGCTGATTTGTAAATCATTGAAAATTTGGAATCAACATTATCTCTGATCTCTTGAATTGTGTCCTTAAGCCGGTTTACCATGTTCATGGCAGCTATTAAATCAACATCTTCAAGTCGCAAGGATTGGCATAGAGGAAGGCTCAGAGAGAATACTTCTACCACCACTTGCAGGCTGATAAGAAACGATGAATTTACAATGAAACAATGGAGTTGGACTGCTGATGATGACGTGTCAGCATCTTTCCACATTGAAATTTCTTCCAAAGCATGATGGACAGCTGGTAACATTTCCTCGAGAAGAAGGATTGAGTCATGGCGTTCTACCCAACGTGTAGGACACATTTGTTTCAATCTAGTGGCTTTAGATTCAGGACAGTTTTCTTCAATTGCTCTTTTTAAGACTTCAGCTCTTTTAAGAGTGTTAAAAAATATGTGCAGTTTAGTTGCCGTCCCACAACAATTTCTTATGTCTGCTACAGAACAAGAACTGCTTATAGCCAGGTTAAGCTGTGAGATGTGCAATGCACATAAATGGCTGTTCTATGTGTTTCCTGCACACATGCTTGTGCTCCATTGAATTTGTCACTCATTGATGAAGCACCATCATACCCTTGTCCTCGCAAATACTAGATGTTGACTCCAAACTGCTCAAGTGATTGTAATATAACCTTAGCCAATCCATTCCCAGTCACATCCTAAACAGGTACAAACTGCAAAAAGTCTTCTCTTATTTTATTATCGTATACATATCGAATACCAATAGATAACTGTTATACCGTTAAAATGTCCGTCTTTTCATCTGCAAGAACAGTAAAACACTGCACAGAATTTACCATGCCTACTAGTTTTCTTAACATGATTTCATTACAAGCACTTATGATTTCATTTTGCGTTTTTGGGGCTAGGTAGAGAGCATTTTTAGCTCTTGTCTCTAAACGATTCTTCAGGTATGTATCTCCAGAATTAGATCGGAATTGCAAAAGTTCATGAAAATTTCCCTCATTATGTGTTGGCTCTTCTCCTAAATCAAGATTCCCATGATCCCTATGGGCTCGGAAAGCAATACCCTGTCGACCACAAAACATAACTGTCTCGATGATGGGTAGTACTGATCTTCTGCTCTCCAATATTTGCTTTTGGAGGGCAGAGTTTTGATGTTCTTCAACTGTTGGTTGATACCCTTTTTCAACATTCGCCCAAGCTTCTGATTTACTTTTATGGTAACTAGTACCTCCATGCTTATCGAACTGTTCTACTGCATCCTTCCACTTACTGAATGGCTTTCTATCCAAATACCCCAAGGCCTGGGAACCCCTTCCACCTCCAATAGAAGAAAACATCGAACAATATCGGCAGAATACAGCAACCACTTCCACCTTGACAGCCATTGGTATTTGAATCTCAAATTTCTTTTTCCTGACGCTGGAAAGTTGAAGTTCGGATCCGGCATCCAGGGGTTTTCCATGATGATCTTTCTTTCTGAATCACCAATCTGCAACAAAAAAAAAAAAGAAGCATTTTGTTGCAGACTGATACAATTGAAACTTTTGATAACCGAAACAGTGTGAGGACCATGTTTTTAATACTAAAAGATAAATTCCTAACAAAAAAGTATAGCTATTTTTTTGCTACCTATTATACTTTTTGAGTTATTTCCAATAAACAGTAATTACATATATATAATTGTGTTAATAACAAAAAAAGCTCAAGGTTATATTCGGGGGATACTTAGGGGCCCATATATATATCGCTTTCTTACTGTTGAGCCCATTTGAAAGCGATTTTTGCAAAAAATTTCGGAGTTCGCACGTTTTGTCCACCAAAAATGCACTGCAAATGGCCTATCATGTAATAATTACTTTGTAGTATATTACATGGCTTAGTAACAATAGGATTTTTCTGAATACCTTATACCTCAACCTTTGTCTGATACCAGCATAAGATAGACTGTGCCATAATGTAATAAGAGTGCTTATGTCATTGTTTAAATTTTATTGTCAACCATATATTTTTATCTTGCCTTCAGTTTATGATATTCAAATGAAGCTAATTTATCATAATGAATATAAAGAGGCAAGGTCTTTTGTTACATAATCGGATCTATAATAATTTAAGTGTGTTATTTTTAGTTGAACAGTCAAAGACACAAGTTGTCGCCTACAGTGATTAGTTTCTATGATTAAAATTTTGTGAAAACACATATTATTATTACCTTTTAGGAGCAGAACTGAAATTTTTTTAAACTTATACTGTTTTATTTTGTGTAAAATAATACAAACTTTTTTAATCTCTAAAAAAATATCAAATGTCTTCAAATAATAGGATACTTACATAATAACCCTATATTACCCTATACCCTATTACCCTTACCCTATATTATAATATTTTACATAATCTTTTTTTGCATATATGTTATAAAGGACGAGGTTGGGTTTCAGGAGTGAATTTATTATTTGACTGGGACCCGGTAAAATTTGTCCCTGGGGTCCTTGGTTTCTTTCAACGGCCCTGGTTATCAAACATTAAAATACTAAAAACATGAACAGTATTTTACACAAACATCCAGAGTTTGTGCACATCAACATTCGAAGGAATATATTTTATAAACTCTACACATCTCAGCAGCCGTATAATATTTTTACCACTCCTTTATGAAGGCAATTGCTAGTTGTAACAGAATTATTTCTAAAAATTGATATTACAAATTGAGAAAAAAAATATGCATATACTTGTTTTTTGGTAAAATTTAAGGCATGGGCGTAACCAAGGAGGGTTTTGGCGGTTATAACACCCCCCCCCCCCCCCTCTTGTAAAAAATATTGCACACATTTTTTTAAATTAAAATATGATTTTAAGAGTACCGGTAACTTGTTTTCAACATCTATACAAATGTCAAGCTACAATACATTATCAATATATCGCTGACATTATATTCGGTTGAACTGGGCACTGGCACTTTATTAAATTTGATGTACGATGCAGTATAGTGTATGGGAAGCGCTTGGAAAGATTTGGTTGTTACACCGAGTAGGTGATGACTTACTCACGACTACCCACATCACATGAGTTTTGTTTTACATCATTTAGCAAATGAGTGGTGCTGGTTGTAGTTCTGGTACTAAAAGAAAAGACAGTACGCTGTTTTCATTTTTTAAGAAACAAAAAATTGATCAGTGCAATACTAGTAGTGGTAGTGAAGATGTGTCACAAATTGTTGATTGTGTGAAGCCTCCAGACAAAACTGTGTCTCCACCAGCAGCGCAACTTGTGCCAGACTTCAATGATATTGGAGTTATCATAAAAAACCAGGTAGGTTAAAACTTCAATTATTAAAATAAAATGATACAAACAAGTTTTAACAGAAAATTTAGAGCCAAAACAGTGTTTGTATGAAATTGGTCAATAAATAGAAGATATGTACCCTAATAGTTATAATTATACAGTTTTGGATTTTTTTAATAGATTACTATTGATGTATTACAAGAAAAGGCTAATCCAAATTGTAATTAATTCATTTTTGTAACTTCTTACGTCTTATAATATTTTTATAATTATATATATTTTAAAGATTATATCATTATTTATCTATTACAGTAAGACCTCGATAATCCGGCACGCTCAGGAATCCAGTGATGTCGGATTATCGAATATGCCGGATTATCGAGGTCTTCCTTTAAACAGGGAATAAACTATAAATAAACGCACATGTACTTTATACAGGATGTCTACTGGTCACGGAAAAGTCGCGGATTTTAGTAAGGCATCATGGAAAAGTCATGTACTTTGCTGAAAGGTCATGGAAATAAATTTAAAAAGCCTAAAACAAAATCATTTTGTACATAAAATATTGATAATATAAGCTCTCTGAGCGCTGGATTGTAACAAATATAAAAAAAAGGTTCCGTATACCTACACTATCGTGCGAGTGACACGCTGATGTTATAATTGCGATCATAGCCCCGGGCTTCAAGATGATAAAATATTTTTCCTATAATAACCTGATTAGTTTTTTTATAAGTCATATCTAGCCTTTAAAATAATTGTGAGCATATATGAAGCTTAGTAACTATGTGTTTTATGTTGTTTCAATGTTTTTTTTGCCGAAACATGAATATAAACAGGAACAGCATTCGGTAAGCGGGGAGTATGGGCGTAGAACAGCGGAGCAGACAAGTTGTGGCGTAATGATGCGCGATTGTTTGATGCTCGAGATGTTTGAACAATCAAGACAAAATCGACTAAAACATCACGCAATCGCGTATCACTAGTAGGGTGTATTACTAAGAGAAGTAGACATAAGTGATTTTATGTTTTACAGAATAAAGACTTTGTATATAGAAACTCGATTTTTAAAATTTTTACCCTAACAGTCACTGATTTTTATTTCTGGGAACTAGTAGACACCCTGAAAGCAGTTTTAAATCGAACAACTATTTACAAGAAATTCAATGTATCTTTTTCCAAAGACTTAAATTTGTTCAAATAATCTTCATTAAGGGTCGGCTCTAGCTGTCGGCCATGTTGGTTGACACTCCATAAGACCAATGTTAAATTAAAATCCATATTTTCCCTTTATTTTTGATCGGATAATTATGAACGATATATCATTTTAAAGCTATGGCCAATACGCATGCAAATGGCTTTTCCAAAATTAAGAAAAACGTTTTGTTTAATATTTATTAACAATTTAAAAAATTAATTTTTAATAATTTTTTATGTTGTCACTATTAGTTATAGCGAAAAAGTACCAAGCCATTTGCATGAAGAATTTCGTCCCCAAGAGTTTGGTATTTTTTTGAAAATGCTATTTGAACAATTGCGGGTTTTAAATGGATTTAGGCTGAGCAATGTCCGTGTAACCTACCGCCGCTATAGGGTGACTTTAAATATTTTTTTACGATGTAACTATTAATTATAGCGAAAAATTATCAAGCCATTCGGATGAAGAATTTTGTCCCCAAGAGTTTGGTATTTTTTTGAAAACGCTATTTGAACAATTTCGGGTTTTAAATGGATTTAGGATGAGCAATGTCCGCGTAACCTACCACCGCTACGCTGGAGTCGCAGGTTGCTTTCTGTTTTACTAGAGCCGACCCTTAAGTGGAATACGTTCAACAAAATACTGTCAGCAACGTTTATAAACAACGACGAGAGCACATTGTTTTGAATTGGTTCGATTTTTAGGAGAAATTTTTATTGAAATGTTTGTTTTGGACAAGTTTATTGAGCAGTAGATTTTTACACACTGTTTTTAATGGAGTACAATTACAACATAGTTTTTGTTTACAACACTAACTAAATTATTGAGATCAGCTGATTTTAATATCAATAGCGATATAAATAAAAACCTTCCTTAATTCTAAGAATTTAAAGGCATTGATTTGTAAGGAAAATTTTATCTTATCTTTGGTGTTTTATTTTGCCATTAATAATAATAGACACAATACACTACTACCGATACAGCTAAATGAATAAACATAGGCTACTGATGTACTTTTTTAAATAAGTTAAAATTTTATTAATTTAATACTTGTAAATAGTATCAATATGTAGTTTTTATTGTTATGCCGACTCACGTTTGTTTCTTTGTTAAAATCGTTATTATATCTAATAAATTAATAAGACAACATTTCAAATCATAATTATTATTGATAGCGCTACTGGTGTTATAATTTATAACTAATATAGTGATCGGCACAAATCTCCAGCTGATTTTGCCGATCTAAACCGAGAAAATGCTATTTTCAAATTTCAATACTCACAGCTGATATTGAAAGTGACTATTTTCGATACAGTGTGATAAAAAGGGGTTTTCCTAATAGCTTTGTTATGATTTTGGTAGTCTTAAACTGCATTAAAATAACGTTTTTAAAGGCTATTTTTTTTTTAAATTTTACAATTTTACAAAAAAAGGTGGTTGGTATTTAGCCCCTACCCCCTTTGCTCAATCCTAGATCTTCCCCTGTGAGAAGAAAGAGGCAGAAAAATAAACTATTTAAAAATATTATATGTTTGTTTGTTTTGGCTATGACTTGTTTTTATTTTTTGTTGTTTGACAAGAATTATAATTTAAATGAACAAGTTTGTCAACTTAAAATGAGTATACTGTTATAAATAATGTTTACAAAAAGTAACAGATAGTACTTAACTGATTTTATGTGGGCCTACTCACAACATCAAGATTATATTTTATAAGCAAGAATTATTTTCTTAAAACCAAATTTTAAAAACAGAAGGGTTAAATACGTTGTAATTATATTTCATAGAGCAAGAATTAACTGCCCAACTGAGGATAACTAAAATCTACAAATAACATAGCTCAGTTAAAATAGAATAATAACATATCTTTGGAAATATGCAATAGGCAACATTTTGTTAGTTAACATTACAAAACATTTATAAGAATCGGTAGTTTTTTCCACTTTTTACCAAAAACCAGAATTCTTTTTTATTGCCAACATAGTACCTATGCCTATAAAGTAATATTATAACTCGTTGACCATAAATGTACCAACAATTTAAATGATTCCTTTAAAAGTTTCACAAATTGTAACTGGTGTTTTAATATAGATTAAAATATTGTATGTGTTCACATGAGTTTAAAAAAGTGAATATTAAAAATCTCTACCAATTTTACTTCTAAAAAAATTGAATAGATATTATCAATATGTTCCATAATGTTTTCGTGTACAATATAGCTCCTGGATTTTCTCTCCTTTCTTCTAGGCGTTTTTCCACCTTCTTAACACTCTTGATGAGTTTTTTCAATCTTTCTTCTTGTTTATTATCTATGTAGGTGAAAATGACTTAATAAGAAACCCTAACAAACTGAAAATATAAACTAAAATAAACCTACACGATGGGTCGCGCACGGTGGAAACAACCATGAAAATGGCTACAGTAGGAGTCGCACACAGTGTAAAAGACCAGGTCTGATAATAACAGCATGTAGCTGCTGAGTGCTGACTGGTAAAAAGTGGGGTAATATCTAGCTAGCAACAGCTTATGGAAGAGTCCAGTTACAGGTACTAGGGGGAGGAAGCTTGAATTTTGTACTAAAATATCTACTTGTTCGGGTAGATCATTACGGGTTAATATCAGTAAGTGGATAAGAGGGTGGAAGTGAAACAAACGGTGGTTGCCTATCTTCCAAGCTAATGGCAGGTTACACACGCAAGCAGGTGTACACACGCAAAGGTTTTTAGAAACACACTTTTGTCAGTTGAAAAATAAAGCGATAAACTTCTGCACATATAAACCAAATATAAACAAATAAATAAATTGTAAAACAATGTTTTATATAATAATAAAAAAACAATATTTGCTATTAACAAGTTTTAAGTTTGCCACAAAGTTTTAAGTTTATGTGAAAGGTATTATTATTTTGACAGTTATAAAACGATTTCATACTCTTCTAACTTTACAGTATTATTAGTAATCATGTTTTGTTTTTTAAAATTGTATACCTACCTCCAGGCCCATGTGTATCATTGTTATACACAGTAATACAAGTGATAATAAGTTTCTACATGGAAATAACACCCTAACCTAAACTAA
>JAGFPH010000203.1:366154-377591 GCA_018207615.1 Philaenus spumarius
AACACTAATACAAGTGATAATAAGTTTCTACATGGAAATATCACCCTAACCTAAACTAATATACTAAGTCTAAGGAAAAAAAGGCATGTACATGTATTTTTCTTTATTAGTCTTTGGCCTGTGCACATTAGCTTGCCCATCAAATTATTACGAAAGAATATTTTTAGAGGCAATAGAAATAAGGAAACATAAATACAACTTTAATAATTAATTAAATAAAACAAAAATTTTAATATACCATGTTTTTAAAACAAACTAAAATGGATAAAATAATTTTCCGTGGGATCTTCTAAAATTTTGAGGGCGAATTTTTAGTGGCTATTGAGATATTTGTAAGAGTTGAAGAGAAAAATTATGAGGCGCAGGCAACCCATGATAGTTAAGTAAATAAATTACATTACAATGAATCCCATTTCCAATGCACTAAAATTGGTTGTGAATTTATCCGGATTATCTACTTCTAGTATCTAAGTACTGTTCAATAAAGGTAGTATCTAGTAAAGGTTCCAATTGATTTTATATATATTGATGAGATTGTGACAGGGACACATATAGGAAATTCCCTACGTATTTCACACTCTGTTTAGCTGACTTAGTTTAGTCTGAAATTCAAAAAATATTACCTCTTCTCACCTATAATATTTCAAATTCTGTAATTCTTATTACCCTGAAAATCAAACTAAAGAAAGTAAACAAAAGTTATTTTATCTCTTTCATGAATTAAAACAATACAATGTCAGATCCTTCTTCATTACGAATTGTAAATTAAAATTTCAAACGTACGGACAAGAAACCGAGTGAATATTGGATTGTCATTCAGTTCTGACCTATATTTGAAATTTAAAGTCTCTAGCTCATCAGCCAAATTCGATTTGATTAAACAAATGTACGCACAAGAAACCGATTGAATTCTGCATTGTCATCCAGTTCTGACCTATATTTAAAATTTCAAGTCTCTAGCTCATCGGGATGTTAGTTTAAACTAGATTGCAAAGTTCCACCCGGACAGACAGACTGAGGGAAACCGAACTAATAAAAACGTGGTAATAAAAATCATGGCTGTGAACAAAGTACCACTTGGAAAAGCACAAAAGTAAATTGGAAACACTTACTTATTTCGAAAGTAAGAACACAATGCAACTTAAAATCTTCTAGGAACACCATCATAACAAACTTATTGGAACCGACACAATATCTATAAAGAATCCCAGGTAGTCATAAACTGCCAACTCCAAGGACTGTATAACCTCAGGCCTAGGCCTTCTCGCTTCACTTAATCATTTGACATTTGTTAAGCCTTTATAATGGATACGGTATCTGTTAAGTGCCCCAAAACGTCGCTGTGCTCAATGTGCAGACAATACTAACACGGTCGACCTCGCGCAATGAATTAATACTTTACAAAATAAAGGGTCTTGTAGACCACCAGTGCAGTAGGCTACTTATTGCGAACAAACAAATCAATTTGGACACTTGGTTTTAACTGAACCCCAATATTTTGCACCTAAAGAATCTAAGGGTAATTTTTCCAAATTCCAGTGCCCCAAGGGCTATTTCGGGAAGGGGAGTAGTTTTTGAAAAAAAATCAAATCTAACTGAATTTCTACAGAAATTTGGTGGCAATTCATTTCCGTGATTTTTTTTTCAACTTCCTAAAATGAAGCATATTTTTTAAAATGATTTTCCTACAACAATTGCAGTATATTTTAGTAACATAAATTCTTTTGCATACATTTTAGCCTCCTCCTATTCTTCATCGGATTGTCTTAGCTTATAATCCATGGACATTTTACCAGAACAAACTAGGCTCACTTAAATAAAAAAGTAAAGATTATTATCATAAATAAAATTTTATTTAAAAATCTCAATTTTAGAATCACTTTATTTGGTAACTTAATAAAAGTACTGTAAAAGTATAGCTTAATTTTAGCATACTACTGCAGATGTTATCATGAAAAAATAAGTGCATGTAGCAAAAATAAGTTTTCTCAGTATTTCAATCATCTGTACAAGTTCCCTAACTATCATTTACCTTACCATCGCAGGAACCCTGTCAAATGTTACATAGTTTATAAGGTTTTTAAATATAGATATTTAAAAAAAAAAGATTTGTCTTACTTGGTTCTGCTTTAAGATGGTTACCCTTAATATACTAAAACCGAATGGTTTTGATCGCAGAACTCAAAATTTAACAAACATTTTATTTAAACATTGGTCATATCTCAAACAACTTTTTATAGAATGAAAAAAAAACAGATATTTATGGCCTATTTTTTTATCCAGATATAAGTGCAAGGAGCAATACATAAATTAACATGAGCTTTTACATGGGACATTAGTTACTGTTTTCAAGATTTAAACTGTTGCACAAATATTATTATAGAGCTACAACTAATGTTTAGTTAAATTCTAAACTTTTTTGCACTTTTTGCGTAATCTACCATAATTCTCAGGTATGACTATACCCTCTAATAGTTTTTCCAATGAATCGCTAATCCTCCTCTCAAATATGAACCTGAAGTTTGCCCACATTCCTATTCTTGATGGCTCAGGCATTTTCAGGCATGGTCCACCATCGCAAGGGTCAGGTTTGAAGTCAAATATAGTCTTTTCTGCTTGTAACCCTTGTATCTTTTCTCTGTTGAGTACACAATAACACAAAAACGATACTTTTCCAGTTATACTAAATGCAAAGTTCTTAAAATAGGCAGTAACACTTCCATTTGTTTCAATTGATGTAAATTTATCTTTGTAACGATACCTTGTCATATTTGCTGTTAAATTACGGAATACTAAAGTCACATTTAAAGTAGCCATATTAGAATCTGAAGAATCAAAACTGACTTTATAATTGCTATCAAAAACCAAATCACGGAACCCTTTAACATAGCCACTACTATGATTAAGTACACCTGTAGCGTTGTTTCCGAGATACGTCAGTAGATAATTGCCACTGCTTATCGGAAGTGACTGCAAGTCTTTATCAATTAAATCCCTCGTTTTATTGCCATATGCAATTCCAAAATAGTGCAATTCAAGGCCAGTTGCTAAACACAAAATAGGCAGAATTACAATAATTTTTGTAACTTCCATAGCTTAAGTATATCTAAAAACTTCACTTTGTTGTACAACAATTATAATAGTGCTTCAACTATTACATTAATAATTTTACATACATTGGATCTATATTACAGAACTTCACTTTCTCTGACCACGATTATAATAGTGCTACAAAAACTACTGACAATAAATCCAGTGGATCTATGTATGTATGAAATATGAGTTCAGTATAGATTAAAAACGCTTTTTTAAAAAGCAGACAATTTCAATTGATATCACACAAAGCTTGCCCTTCACACTTTAATACTATCAGCTAAGCTCACATACTGAAATCTATGAATACAATAGACACGTGGTAGTTTCTTTCATCTTAAATAATAGAAAAAAACTTAACAATATTTTTTTCTTTCCTAAAGACCCTTATTAGTTATAATTGCCTGGGCATCATGAGCACATATTTCACCTAAAAGCTAACAAATTTATAACAGCTAAAAATAAAAGAAATAAACCTTCTCTGAGAATCTCTAATTTCCTTCAGGCACAGGAGCTTCCCCTAAAGTATGGTAGCAAGTTTTAGCTTTATCCAAAACCTCCCTCATCTTTTCAGGTAAGTATTACAGTAAAATTAGAACAAAACTAGAAAATCCAAAGGTCTGATTGCTGGAAGTTGTTCATTACCATTTGCTCTAATATGGTAAAAAGTCTCCACCGAAATAGCATCGGGTTTGGTGGTAAGAGGGTGTGAAAGGTGTAAAAATAGTGAGTTTTTTTGTTGTTTTTTTTTGCAAATATCTTGTAAACCAAGTTAAATTCTCTACAAAAATGGTTCTGTACATGTTTTTGCTGCGATCAATAGTTTTGGAGATATGAAGGGGTTAAATTTTGAATAATTCACCATAAATTTACAAAAGTGATTGAGCTTATAAAATGATTGTAAAATAGCTCTTTTCAAAATTATTTTGGAACTAAAACCATTAGGATATTACAAATACCCCAAGCCACCCCCCCCACCCCCTCTCAGGAATGTAATGGACAGGAACGCAGGGGAACGGCGTTCCCAACTCGGATTTTTTTTCTGCCTAGTCGTCTGTTGGCACTCTATGACTTCTCTCTATGTTGCAGATGGAACCTATTGCATTGTAACTTGAAATCAATTGACAGTGGTTTACGTTCGTGAATGCTGCAGTTCTTTAATTGAGATTTTGCCTATAGTTTGTTGGTTTAAGTAGCATACAGTTTTTTAAAGGTGTAAGTATACTCTTTATATTTAAATGGTTATTACCATAGAATTCAAGAAAATTTAAAAAAATATTAATGTTGTTCTTTAGTCAACATTACGGTTACTTACAGTGGAGCAACCAATTCTGACCAGCTTACTTCTTTAAGAAAACAAATCTTTTACACAAAAAATCGGCAACTCCAACTTGCAGGAGTGATCATATAATTTTAAAGGCGAAATCAGAAACCGTTTATGACTACATGAAATTGGCTAAGAAAATCTTTTGGTTAGCATACTACATAGCGAAAAATTATAAGCCATTTCGGACAGTTTGAGCTGTTGGAACTTCAACGTATGAAGTATGTTGAAGTCTTATCGGCGGTGTCATGAATCGACCCATCCCTAATTTAAAAATGATTATGCACCAAAATTTATATGCTTAATAATTCAGTACACATCGGATATTTGTTTGGGTTTGGAATTAATTGCCGATACCGATTACCGCGACTAAGAATCAATATTTTGTATTAACTTACAATAAATTGTTTTTCTACCTTCTTAATGTACCACCATGGACGCTACTCCATCAAAATACAACCAATGGCAGAGCAATGATGCGGCAAGGATTTGCAGGGCATAACAAGCATTATGCTGGCTGCACACTGAGGCAGCATTTTGTTGTACAGCACGTGCTTTGGACATTTTCGTTATAGCTCTCTCGGTGTGCTGGCAAACATTGAGCAACTAGCGGTATTATTCAACCTTGTGTCGATGTCAGTCCAGTCAAATGGTGTTTTTTTCCAGGAAAATAAACGGTACCAGGAACTGGCACATACTATCTCACAAACATATTTAAATTATTAAACAGATTCATTGTGACTTCATAATTGTTTTTGGGGTAGGAGAGGTGATATTAAAGTAGGAGAGTAACTAATAAATATTATTATTAGCTAGAGATAAAACTATTCGATTAATTTCGAACAAATTTGCACAAAACACATCTATTAGGCCTGTATAGCACGAAAAAAGGTTTTGAAAAACAACCCCCTTTTTGGCCAAAGCCCCCCAAAAAATCAAGAATTATTATTAGCTAAACAAGAATTTTTAGAATGATACGGTTTTCTACATATGGTAGAAGGGCTACAAATTAGCCAAATTTGATCAAAATCGTTAGAGCCGTTTTTGTTATAAAAAATACTAACTGATTTTTTGGCCAAAAAGGGGGTTGTTTTTCAAAACCCTTTTTTGTGCATCTATATAGGCCTAATTGACATGTTTGGTGCAAATTTGTTCGAAATCGATTGAATAGTTTTCTCTCTAGCTTTGTATACATACATACAATTCAGACAGACAATTTGTAAAAACCACTTTTTTGGACTCAGGGGGTCCCAAAACGGATATTTCCACAAAAATCTCAACATCGATTTTTTTGCAATCACTATACTTTCTCTATACCAGGGGTCTCCAACCTATAGCCCGCGAACAAATTTTACCCGGCCCGCAAAAAGCTTACAAACTGAAAAAAAACCAATTTTTTATTTGATAATATTCTTAAGCAATTTTATCGTTAACTACCACAGAAAAAGACTTTAAGAATATCAAAAAACATGCTCCAGCTATGTTTTCTCTTTTTGCATCCACCTACAAGTGAGAGCAAACTTTTTTCAAAAATGAAGTTTGTGAAATCTTAATTAATACAGATTTTCCTTATCAGAAGAACATTTAAAATCAATCCTAATGATCGGAACTACAAAGTTTGACCCTAAATTTACTGAAATTTTAAGTGGCAAATAAATGCAGTCTTCTCACTAAACAACAATTATTGTTCTTTTTAAGCTTCAGACTTGTTGTATTCTCATTTATTGTCAAGTTTTTCTCATCCTCATTAAAACTTAAAATACAATAAAATAAATTTGTATTACCTAACATTGCAATGATTTGGTTTTGTATCATCCTGCGTTTTCATTAGGCCTACTTGAAAGTCCTTTTACAGAAAAAAATTTATTTGCAGCAAAGAATAATTATTTTAATTCAGTTTTCTGAACTATTCTAAATTTTACAAGTTTACCTAATTTTATATTACAAGTTATTGATATATTATTACATGTAACTTGATTGTAAAGTGGCCATTGCCGTAAACAGATGTCTATGACATAAATACATAGCTAGACAAACTATCTAAGGTCTAAACTGAAATAATGTTGGATTGTTGGCCCTCCATGCCTCCAAAAATTTACAATGTGGCCCAAGAGTAAACAAGTTTGGAGACCCCTGCTCTACACGATAGTATAGTGAGTTAATAAAAATATAGAAGTTTTTTTCTCACTCGTTCTATATGTTTTTTGGGGTGCTGAATCCGAATTTCAACTTTGCTACTTCCCACAGATATGGTTTCACAACGAAAATCGCAAAAAAGCTAAAAATTTTCGACTTTTTAAAAGTTGTTTGCCAAAAAGTCATAAAACTTTGCACTTTTCGAGGTAGGCTGTACTGTACAAAATTAAAGTATATTAAATTTCCTACAAAAAGCACGCCTCAAATGTATATTTTGGTTGAACGATTTGGCCACTAGAGCCCGCTGAAAAAGGATCAAAATCAAAAATTTCCTACTTTGTGGAAAACCCAGTTTTTTGTTAGTTTTTCGCTTGTAACAACAAAAAATCTTGCATTCTGCAGAAACTACATTAAATCCTCTACAAATTGCACACCTTAATCACTTATTTGGCCAAATCGTGTCGACGCTAGAGCACGTTGAAATTTTATGTCATATTACGAGAAACTCATATTATCACTATTTACTTATTAAAAACTATTTATTTGGGCTTTATAATTAATAATCATGTAATTACTTATTAATTATACAACGATTTAATTACTAATTAATTAATTAAATATTTTGTCCAATGTATATTTGTTTATTCAGGCACAAAATACTTATATAAAGTTTAGCAGAATGCAAGCATTTTTGTAATTAAAGGCATAGTTTTTAAGTTACAAGCGAAAAACTAACAAAGAACTGCGTTTTCCACAAAGTAGGAAATTTTTGCCTTTTTTCAGCGTAATTTAGCGGCCAAACTGTTTAAACATAAAATACTTTTGAGGGGTGCTTTTTGTACGAAATTTAATGTACTTAAATTTTGTATAGAATAGTCTACCTCGAAAAGTGCATACTTTTATGACTTTTTGACAAAACACAATAAAAAAAGTCAAACATTTTTAGGTATTTTGCGATTTTCGTTGTGAAGCCATATCCGTGGGAAGTAGCAAGTTGAAATTCGGATTCAGCACTTAAAAAAAAAACTTCTATATTTTTTCCTGAAATAGGTATCCCCGGAGATGGTTTGACTGAACTAAGCAGTTTACACTAAGATGTGTGAGGAAGGCTCGCGCATGAGCAGGTCAATTTGCTCTGAGCGTTTTGTTGCATCGTGTTCAATCGGGAACTTGGTGTCCGGCACTGCTTCGAGCGCTCTATGGTGCTGCAGAGCTTTGTACAGCATTTGTTCTGTCAGTGTGCGATGTCCCATTTGAATACATGGAGGGCTAGTATTCAGTAAAACATTTTGCTGTAGAGCACTTGCTTTGAGCAGAATGCTCTCTCAATGTGCGGCCAGCCTTACCGGGGGCGTAAATAACAAGGTTTTGACTAAAGTCATAAAACTGCAGCAAATTGCCACAAGTGCGATCCTGCACGTGTCCACTACCAAACACAGTAATTAATTATATTCTAATGAGTTCCAGAAAACAACTCGTTATTAATTAAATCTCTTTTATATTTGGCAAACTCTTTGGTTATAAAAAGAGTAATAATTACATAATACAAATTAACTATAGCTTACAAAGTTCAAGTTGGCTTTCACATTGCTAAACGTAAAGCCATAGTAGAACAATCCAAACCGTAGGCTCGGAACACACACAGCGTTTTCGTCCGCCACAGATTATTTGCCGTCGCCGTCATATCAATAACAGTGGCACAGAAGGAGAGTATTAGAGCATACACATTGGTCGGAAAAATAAACGATCTGTTTATTTTCCGCTGATGGTAGCTGTGCAGCTTCTCGCTACCACTACATTCGACGGATTTTCCATCCGCCTCGCCAAAACATTGGCCAAATATCCTTATTTTAGAATTTTTTCTTAGAATACTATCCTTCAACCGCGTGAGCAGTTCGTCAAATGACGAAAACGATATTCTGCAATAATTGAAAAATGTTTCTTCATAGTTCCTCAAATCAGGAAACAAAGTATAGAATGCTCCAAAATCTTCTCTTCTTTCATTGATCGGATGAAACCAAATAGTCTATTTTGTTTTGTTTTTTCTGCAATAGGTGACGGAATAACAATAAAGCGAGAGTTGCTCTCTGTTCATATCAATAAAACATTAAAAGAAATATAATATATTACATAACACCCGTCGTAATTCATGAAGTAGACACTTCAGTTCAATGAATCAAAATGAGGCTTTTAGACGGAAATTTTACCGCCCTGTGTGCACACTTTAATCCGCAAACGACAAAAAAATGCTGTGTGTGTGTTCCAGGCCTATCGTAGCACGATCTTAACGCTGCCGAAGATGCTAGTAGTTTAGGACAACTCTTGACGAACTGGGTTGGTTCAAGGCCAACACTGACACCGCCACCCATCATAGACGACGCGATGTTCTTGTTCGGATGTTCGCATAGATTTTAACGTCTACTTCCGGCGCAGCATAAGGCATGAATTGTAAAATAAGAAACATTTGCCGTGTTTTACCCCACATTTAAAATACCACAAGGAAATATATTTTTGTTTCTCCCGGCCGCAACACAAATTTCACGCATAATTCCCGGTGGCTGGCCACCCTGATTAAACTCACTTTCTACAATTATTAACATAATCTTAACTCGCTAAGAGTCTAAAATACAAGGATTGTTTATTAGTTTTTAATACTTCAGAAATCAATAAAGCTAGGTATTTTCACATCAACTCCTATAAAAGCGAGTGTACGTCTATACGTACATACAATACGTGAGTAACATATAACAGCTGATTTCACCCATCATATACTTAAATTGTACTTTTCTTAAATATGAGTTATAGAACTAATGTATGCTATAATACGTTAAAATATTTGCTTCGAGGTTATAAATTGTATATAAATACAACCTTTTATCATCAATATATTCATTTATACAAATTTAAAGAAGAGATACCTTTTCGTTTAACTTCGGAAAAATTCGTACAACATATTTGATTATTAATATGAAATAAAAAACAATTAAAAGATAATATTTGTATCTTTCTTTAAATATATAACATATATAAATACATTATTTAAAAAAATAGGTCTACAGTTTTACAATTGTACGGTACACATTTACCGAATTAAATCCCCCGTCAGCATTGTAAGGTAGGCCTAGACAAAGTCTGTTGTTTTTAAATAGTACTTTGTTTATTGATTTCTGATCAGTATCACCTTAATTACTCTGGTAACCTATTATTTGCAATTTTGTTAATATGAGCGAAATTAACCAATTAACAAAACATATTATATGCAGTATAGGCACTCACTATTTTTAATACTGTACTCAAAATAAACGGTATCAGTTAACTGACACAAACTTTCTCCCAACTTACTGTAGTCAAAATAATATGGTTTTTAATCATTTTATTTACTACTTTTTAGAACAAAACAAAAAAATAATGTTCTACCTACTTCAATCGTATAAAAAAATTATTGTCCTAGGCGGGATTCGATCGCGCGACCTTTGAATTACTGGCCGTGCTCGCTACCGTGGTGCTACCGCGATGCTAGATTGACAACACAAACTTGTTTATTTTTAAACATTTCCCCATAATTATTAAACGCCGAAGTTTTGATAAAAGCGGGTGGTGTCATTTTGTTTGGCATCTTAAGCACTATGAATACTGAATATTTGATCAAAATCGTTAGAGCCGTTTTTGAGAAATTTGCATTTTTGTCGTTTTTTTATGGGTTTTTAGGGGTAAATTACCCTTAAAAATTCCAAAAAAATGAAAAAACGCCTGGAGATATTAGGGTTTAGTACCTACATACCAAATTTCATGAAAATCGGACCAATAGTGTCCTCTCTGGTCGTGTATACATACAGACAGACACCACTCTAAAAACACTTTTTTGGGTTCAGGGAGCACCAAAACAAAAAATTCCACTAAAAATATTTTTGGGTTCAGGGAGCACCAACACAGATAATTGCACTAAACAATTTTTTGGGGTTCTGGGAGCACCAAAACAGATAATTCAACTGAAAATTCAAATTCGAACATTTTTACGAAAACAATACTTTCTCCATATACTACGTATAGGGTGGAGAAAGTAAAACATTTAGAAAGTAGAAAACACTAAAATTTAAATTTTGTCTCAAAAAACAAAAAAAATATATTTCTATAGTATTTAATGTTAGGATAACTTGTTAGAAACAAAATCCACTAGATTATGTTAAATTGATTTAAAAGTTATGTAAATTCTTGTGTTCATAAAATAGACCTTGGTAATCTAGGGCTATCCAGGTATTTAAATCCTGGTCTCTATAAAGGCTTAAGAAGTGAGAAAGATAGCATCTCATATATCAATTCCTTAGATATATTTAATTACAATTTGTATTCAAATCAGGTAGCTCTGCGCAGGATCAGTTCATCTCGGCTTCTCAAGAACGATCTAGATTTCTGTCCTAGTAACGCAGCTGAAATTGTAAAAATTATTAATCTTAAAAAAAAAAAACAATAAAGCTCTTGGAATAAGCTCAATAGCTTTAAAAACCGTCTCAACTAATTTCAAGTGCATTTAAACAACTCAATATGTTAGTTTATTGCTTGCACTGTACATTAAAACGATGTAAAAATAAAGTGTTTAACAAAAATATTTTTTTTTTAAATCTAATCTTGGTAGTCTTGCATAAGAATGATTGTGATTCTAGGGTTAATTTAAGTTTGCAGTCCAGTGTTTCTATAAAAAAGCTGTAGTTATGACAACTACCTGGACAATACATCATCTATATATATAAAAGCCAAAACCCACTGACTCACTCATCACGATTTCTCAAAAACTACCGAACGGAATGGAATGAAATTTGGAATGTAGCTTCCTCTAGGGCCATAGGTGCTCACTAAGAAAGGGTTTGAAAAAATTCGAAATTTTAG
>JAGFPH010000203.1:388993-400659 GCA_018207615.1 Philaenus spumarius
ATTTACTTGATTTAAACAAATTAATATAGATACAGACTATACAAAATTAAATATTTTGAATCATAATAGATATTTTGAATGGCGATACAAATAAATTTACTTGATTTAAACAAATTAATATAGATACAGTCTACACAAAATAAAAGAACTTTAATCATAATAGATATTTTGAATGATGATACAAATAAATTTTCTTGATTTAAACAAATTAAAATAGATACAGACTATACTAAATAAAAGATTTTTAATCATAATAGAAGGCGATGATAACCACCTAAGTTTTTCGCCTTTAAAAACAAAAAACAAACAAAAATTAATCATAATAGATATTTTGAAAGGCAATACAAATAAATTTACTTGATTTAAACAAATTAATATAGATACAGACTATACAAAATAAATTATTTTGAATCATATTAGATATTTTGAATGGCAACAGCTACATTAAACGTCTTGCTAGCCGGTAACCTACTATATTTGCTTAAATATACTAAATACTGTTCAGTGGTTATTTATAAAATAATCAACATGAATAATAAACTTGCTTATAAACAATTTTGACAAACAATTTAAATTAATTAAAAACCCTTAACCAAAGAAAACCAGCACTAGAGATAGAAGTTATTAATAAAAGCATTTCTATGAAAGTCTTGTGTTTTAGTTCCTATTTACTACATTAGGCCTAAGTTTAATTGCAAACCTATCCGTTTTAACTTTACATAAAAAAACAATTAAAGTAACACATACAAATTAACACATAATTATATACATTCAAATTAAAACAATTTATTTTATGACATACCTTTTTTTTATCAAATCAATCTTATCATTTAATAATTTTAATTGTTCGGTTAAATACAATTTACGCAAATCTCGTGAAATAACGGGGTTAAAACGTAATTTAATGTACAACAAATATGTTTGAAAGAAAACGATGCCTGAATGCAATTGGTGAAACTTTCTATAAAATACTGGCATTTTAACGTAATTCAAGATACAATGACAAAAGTCGGTGAAAAACGTAACCTTGTAAAATAAAGGAAAAGTATAAATTAAATGTCGCTAATTAAGGCGTTTCATTGGTACCATCACAAAGAAATCATAAATTACGAAAAACTAAATCTGGAAATGTAAAGTCATGGTTTCACTGTAATTGTTTAAGGGAAACCCCATTACTTGTTATTTTCTCAACATGGAATGCGAATGAAATATCTACACTATGGTCACTACATAATAACGAAAAAGAAGATATTAGCAAACTTTGTACTAAAATTAGTTTTGCAAAGTCAAATGTTAGTTAAGTCCATAATTTGTCTTCAACCTAAAAAAATGTAATATTCGGTAATTTTTAATTACTTAAATTTTTCAGTAGACACCCTAAATATAAAAGCGTGGAAAAGGGGCGAGATAGGCAATATGTATTAACCTTGTTCATAACCACTCCTAGATGGCGCTGATGTATTAGTTTTTAATTTTACATGTAATAGAGACACATGTCCTTCACCTAGTAGTAATAATTATATGAATTAATAACAAGATAGTAATAAAGAGTCCACTAAAAGCGGACCTAGTATATTGGCTAAGGCCCTTATTAGACGAGGTGGCCAGGCCATGTAGCCAAGTGACGTACATGGCGACGCAACTGGCTACCGAACCAGTGGCTAGTAGAGTGGCAAGTCACCCACAACAGCTCAGTTTGCTGTGAATTACAGAGATGATAAGACTGTGGTATTCATTCACAGTACAGTTCCAAATTGAAGAGTGTTTTTCTATCTCACAAATGAAATCTTCTGTGTTCACTGTTTCCACCAACTTCTGGCACTTTGTCAGCAGCTTTTCTTGTTTTTTCTTCTTTCCCTTAGTTGCTCTAGGTGTGAACATATTGAATAGTTGTTAACAGGTCACCGAGTATCAAAAAGTGCAGTGATGATGCACACAGACCGAGTGATGATGGGTGACTGGCGACCTAGTGTAATAAGCTCCGTATGCTACACCACATCGCCAACTTGAGTAGCCACTGGCGACCGGAGTGGGTAAGGGGCTCGGTAGCCAGTCGGTGGCCAAAGTCCGGCGACGTCACTGGCTACTCTCGTGTAATAACCTACTTAAGAATCAATGCCGGATGACAATCTGAGCAGCCAGCTGCGTGGCCTGGCCACCTTGTCTAATAATTGCCCAAGAGACAGTTTGCTGAGAACACAGTTTATAGTTAAACTAAGGGGGGGAACGCTAGTTGGAAAGAATCAACAAAATGTTTAAGTTAGTCTGGGAGGGAACGTGTCTGCGATTAGACTCAGTAAAGTATAAAAGGGAGGGGTCTTGCCTTTGCCTTCATGTTAGTTTAGTACGGGCCCCCAAAGAAGAGAATGTTTTGCTTTAAATAAATGTTTAAAGTGAAACTACACGATTACCAATTAGTTTGAAGAACCTTCCTACAGCATCCTGACAACGTCCGTAGGCTCGCACGAGAGCCGAAGACACATCTGACAAGGGAGTCGCACCGTGTTTTAACCCAGATTTCGTGTTAACTACTGAAGATGCAGTTTCATTCAGTGTTGATAAAACATGAAATCAAAAAGTTTTAAAACCGTAATGCAAATTATTAAAAAAAAATTAATTATATTATTATGAAAAAGATGTGAAGTATTTCATATATATTTCAAAAAATAAAATGAAACTATTCTACCATAGTTCGCCATCTTTTTCTTTAGTAGGCACTTCAATAACACGAGGTTTATCAATAATACGAGCAGTTCGATTCCCCTTTTCTACAATTCCAATTATCCAAGCTTGATAACCTTCTTGTTTTTCAATATCTTTGCAATAAGCAGCAGCTTGTTCTCTTGGCAAACATATCAAAAGTCCACCTGAAACAGATTACAAATAATGAATTGGTTATATAAAAATGTAACAATCAACATATCACTCAACCTAAAGAACTTCAGTCTCAGATAAAATATATATATACATATAGTAGAACTCCTCATATCAGTGGCATTCGGGAACGGGAAAAGGTTAGACCCCGTTTACAGTAGTCTATATCGTTATAAAAAATGCACAGTATTATTGTACTGAAAGAAAGTTCAGCCTTCTTCTGTTTTCTGCAGCAATAACCAAACATATTTTCTTCTCTTGAACTAGTAGATAACACCTTCATCCATAGGTTGTTTCAAGGTGCTGGTGAAGGAAACGATATTACTCAACTTTCAACAAAAAAAGCATTTTTTCATCTATTGTCATTTCTGACGAGACTATATAAGCTATAAGGACCAGCTTTAACTAAAATTAAAGCTTATTGAATTCCCTATAACTTCCATTATGTTGACTTTTCTGTAGGATATGTCATTTTGCCGGTATCCACCTTGAAACATGAAAAAAACTTAAAATTTTAACTTTTGGAAAAAGGTCAATCCTTGAAAACTATATAACTGAGGTAACTATATAACTTACTAAAACAATTTTGCTCATTTTGTAGCAAATTTAATATGCTTTAAAAAAGATATGAAAAATATTTCCAACAAAAGCATAGATTAGAAAATATTGTAAAAAAATCAGAAAATCACTTTTTTCTACTGCCATTCAGCGAGTACAGGTTTCTGAGGGTTGCAAATCTGGATTTGTAGTCCCAGTAATGGTCCAAACACCTCTCTAAAAATTATTAATAATCCATTTAATGTAAGTTCCGATGTAACATTTGACTGGTATAAGGGCGTCACATGGGGAAATTAAAACATAGCTTTAATGTTACCTTTTTTAAACTCAGACTAGGAAGGGTGACTAGGGGCATTATCTAATAGCAAGGTAGATAATGTTTTTTGATTTCAGTTATTGTTTTACTGCAGGTGCAAATTCTTCAAGAAACTATGTTTTCATCATTGTGGAATCCATCCAGGCAGCCGATTGATACCGCGATAGTAAACGAGAAGTCTTGCCATGTTGAAATTTTTTTTAAGGCTTCTTCGATGTTCCTATAACAAACAATACCATTTTATGGCTACCGTTCACATTGCTGCATATTGCAATTGTCAGTCTGGCCTTAGCTAGCTTTGTGCCTAAACTGTTTCATTTTTACCGGCAAGAGCTAATTAAGGACGAATTGAATGGTTAAGCCCTCTATTATTATCTACACTGTAAACTTGATCTGCCAAACAGACTTGAACAAATTTTTTTACAAAATATTTAGCAGCATCAACATTTAGCTTCTCTCTCACAATGATAACAAATCTTACGTCACGTCACAACTTCCATTGGTAAAGCCACCCTTCGCTTGCTTTTTCGTATATTTTTATTGCCTTGGTTTTCATGATTGGATCTGATATTGGCACTCCTTTAAGACTTTAGGACACGGTCGGTTTTGAGCAGTTTTGACATAACTTTCCTAATTTGGTGTAACACTTAACAAATTGGGCTCAAATCTATATGCTAACATTTATGCATTTCAAAGATGCATTCTTTGTTGGCATGTGTTTTGTTTCCACAGCTATATAGTGTTTACAACATCCCACCATAAGCACGTAGCCTTACTTAATGACAATCTTACAATTCTTTGACAAATTTGCATAATTAGAACTTGTTTTCCCTTCAATTTTAAATTAAAATTCTTTACATGAACTTACTGATAAATAATGTTCCTTATCACAGTACAAATTTAATTTACTCTAAAGTAAAGATATTTTTCAAAATAAAAATTATTCACAAATTACCTGATGTTTCTGCAGAATGTCCTTGAAGTAACTGAAACATATTTCCACATGCTTTGGCTACTGCTGCCATTTTAGCAATAACCGGAAGATTGTGAATTACAAAGGACACTTCATTTTTTTGATGTTTTGCAAGGTTTTGTGCGTGTCCCAAAAGACCAAATCCAGTAACGTCTGTTGCTCCGTGGGCATTATACTTATGCATCAATCGTGCCGCTAGAACATTTACCATAAATTTTGTGTTCATTTTTAAATTTTTTACCCAAATTAGGTAAAATAGCTAATGTTATAAGTTACAGATTGTGTTTTGTCCTAAATTCTAACTTTAACTACAATATCGTTATTGATGTGCGAGATGACTTTTTGACTTCAAGACGAGAACAGGAAGTTTTTTAATAAGAATTGTCGAGAGTAGAAATTTAGAAATGAGCAGGAATAAATGAGATTGATAACAGAACTGGAGTTGTAATATCGGGAATAAACCGAGAACTTTCAAGTTCCGCTTTAAATAATTAAAAAAAAATAATGCCTGTATGTGTTTAACAATTTAACCTTCTTAAGATTTGCTATTGTTACTATCTTTAAGAAAAGTAATACAAATATATTACTCGTTTCCAGTCTGTAAATTAGTGATTCGACTAAATTCAACACTTTTAAAATGTATCGAGAAATTTACAGCTGAATCGAATTACAACTGGAAAATGAGTCCTTTCCTATCAACGAGATCAGATTTGCACACTCAAAATCGTGAATTTAAATATATTGCACACTCCTTGTTGGTAAAAGGCCTATAATTTTCGTACTTAATTTCACCTTTAAATAAATACAGTTAGCTTCTGTCTCTTTTCTAATTGGAAATTTAGGGACAATTCCAAGTCACATAAACTACAAATGCACACTAATAGTAGGGAAAAGAAAGAGTGCGGGTGAATCATACCTATTCTATTTAGTCTTGCCATTGAATCCATGGCACGTTGATAAGCTTTTCTCACATCATCTTCAGAAACTACGAGTTTGATGCGATTCCACCGATCTGATTGATCTAACCACTGATGAGCATTCACTGCGACTTGTGTTCCTAGAGGTTTAGTAAGAACTAAGACGTCACCTACAACTGCATTATCAGGCCTGTAATATATTTGAAAAATAAAGAAATATTTCCAATCCATACTAACATTATAAAGAGGTAAAATTTTATACTAACAAAAAGCTACACTATCCCTGAGTAACATAAATTAATTTTGATTTAAAGGTTAAAACAACCCCTAAATTAATAAAAATTAACTCTTAAGGGTCGGCTCTAGTAAAACAGAAAGCAACCTGCGACTCCCTATAGCGGCGGTAGGTTACGTGTACATTACTCATCCTAAATCCATTTAAAACCCGCAATTATTCAAATAGCGTTTTTTTAAAAATACCAAACTCTTGGGGACAAAATTCTTCATCCGAATGGCTTGGTAATTTTTCCCTATAATTAATAGTTACAATGTAAAAAATATTTAAAATCACCCTATAGCGGCGGTAGGTTACACGGACATTGCTCAGCCTAAATCCATTTAAAACCCGCAATTGTTCAAATAGCGTTTTATAAAAAAATACCAAAATCTTGGGGACGAAATTCTTCAGGCGAATGGCTTGGTAGTTTTTCGCTATAATTAATAGTGACAACATAAAAAAATATTAAAAATCAATGTTTTAAATTGTTAATAAATATTAAACAAAATATTTTTGTTATTTTTTAAAAAGCCATTTGCATGCATATTGACCATAGCTTTAAAATGACATTTCGTTTATAATTTTCCGATCAAAAATAAAGGAAAAATTTGGATTTTAAAAAAATTTGGATTTTAATTTAACATTGGTCTTATGGAGTGTCGGCCAACATGGCCGACAGCTAGAGCCGACCCTTAATACTTTCCTTAAAGCTAGAGAGCTGAAATTTTGTACATTTATTTCTTACAAGATACATAGAAAACTAAACCAGATTTGCATTTTGTTGCGTGCTGCTAAGAGGTAATAATGGAATAACTACCCCTAAAAAATAAATAAATATAGATTCTGCTAACTTCTGACAAATTTATAGAACTCAAATATGAAACTTATTAATTTTAAGTGTGGTATACGAAAGAAATAATAAAGCATGCAATTTAAATAGTTGCATCTAATGGGTGAATTGGGGTTAACAGCCGTTTTACAATAAAAATAAATTGTTATACATCCCATAAAGCTAAAGAGCTTTTGATCATCGACACCTTTGCTTCGAAAGTGGTAAATAAGAACCGTAATGTACTAGCATTTCGATTACTTACGTGTAAGGGGTGAAAATGGAAAAAATACCCGCTAGAGAGCTAAAATTTATTACACTTATTGCCTAAATGGTACTTAGAAAAAATAAACCAAACGCAATTTAATAACCTGCGACTAAGTTACTTGCGGTAAAAATACGGTTGCCTACATATTAAAAATAATTTCTATTAATACCTACAAAGCTAGATAGCTGAAGTTTGGCATATACTATTCTTAACCCTAGAACTGTCAATGTTAATTTTTTGCAACGCCAAGCCATTTCGGTGCGTGTGCAAGCAAATTTTAAAAAATTCACCAAATATAGTAATTCTATCCCAATCCAAAAGTGTTGCGTGGCTTTATTGTGGAGAAACGTTCAAAGAATTCATATATGCAATTAAAAAATTTATTGATGTAAAATTGTAAAAGTTATTAGCTCAAGAAACAAAAACTGTTCAGTAACGAAATAACGAAAGGAAAAAGCTCAAATTTAGGCCTACAGAACAAGTAGTAAACATTTTTTGTAATTTTTCGTAAGCATAAAAAAGTTTTGTAATTTAGTTCTAAATAGAACTGTATAAAAACATTTATCAATTTCAAAATTCTTATTTTGAAAACACCAGTTTTTATGTTCCAACTACAAGGGTGCTAACAAAACTAGGCTTACTTCAAAACGTAATTTAGGAATATTTGCCTTTCCCAAAAATGAAATATTATTATAACAAAGTGTAGAGAATAAATCAAAGAAACGAACTGTATACATGTATTTTCTTAGTTCACAAAAGAGTTTGAATAATCTATAATTGAATAACAAAAGTGAGGACAAATGTCTGAACTTGCCATCCTTGCTACACACACAAAGAAGCGCGCGTAAAAGGCCTATCTAGTGCATGTTAAAAAAGTCTGTTAGATTCAAAATTCAAACTTGGTTTGAGACTGTGAAAACACAGACTTTCCCATGGTCCTACACAACAAACCTGTCTAGTAACCCATATTTGTTTCAAACTAAATGTTAGCTTGAATCATTCTCTACACAAAGGTAGCAAAATATTTCTAAAACTAGAATGATATCACCCGTCTTTCACGTGTTATAAATAAGGCTGTTTATTGGTTGGAAACGTAACCAATGCAAGGGTCTACAAAACGCCCCCATATCTATAGATATATTTGATGGAATTTTGATTGGCTGGCAACTTTATTTAGAGGGAATTGTAACAGATCCAACAGTATATAAATTTAACTCAGAAAAAGAACTGGGCGAGCTGTAGACAAAGGAAAGATGTCTTATTTCATTAAGATTTGGGACAAAATCCGTGCGTCAATTGAGTTGTATAAAACTAATAAACTACAACGGTGATTACGTATGTAAATAAGACGTTTTAGAAAAAACTTTTGATTTGATGGCAGTTTTAGAAAGTTAAAATCTTAACGAATCCAAATGTATCTCTACATTCTTGTCAAAATATCCCAGTCGAGCGCAATTCAGCTTTAGAGAAGTGACAAAATAGAGCATAATTGCTTTGTATTTCACGCGCGGCAAAACGTTTGCAGAAAACTAAAATTTTAAAACAATGATAACATATGTAAATATACGTTTTAGAAAGAAATGTTAAATACAAAAATTAAAGTTTAAATCATTTCCTTTCAAACAGTTTTTGAATTATTGCGATTGGATGATTTTTAGTGGGTGAAATATTCAATACAAGTTGAGTTGTCACAGACTACACAATTCACTACGGCAGGGCGTTGAGACCACTCAATTTGAGTGGTCCGACAGTTAGAGGGTTAAGTTACACTAAAAAAAGAAAACCCATTTCAATTTCGATTATTTGCATCTAAGGGTAAAATGGGTTATACCCATTACTTGAGGGAGAATGTATGCTGAGATTTGACATTATTAACATAGGTGGACTGAAGAGGGACTGATGTAAACTCACTACGCGCCAGATTAATGGGCCAGGAAACTCAGATCTTATGTTGGATAAAACACAATTAATTATTGTACGCGATATTCATTTTTTTTTATTTGTGGGCGAAGCCGCGGGTATCTGACAGTAATAGTTTTAAAATGTAACTATTTAATGCGGTTAAATGTTTGACGAGTGTACAGATCATAATGAAAAATGTGTTTAAGCTATATTCATTTTAATATGTGTGACAATATTTCCATATAAATAACTACATGACATAGTCAGGCTTATATGAAATCTTAAGCTACGTGAGAGGAACTCGCCGAGAGAGCTCTTGATAGTTACTCTCAGAGCCCTTTATACGGGAGAGTGAAATTCACCCCAATCCACTCTCGGAGAGCAACTCGCCGTGGCTACTCTCGAGAGAACCCTTCAGACCATTTACACGCATGATTTCTGTCAGTTTCATGTCTTCAACACGTCAAAGAGAAGTATCAGCAGCAAGCAGCATTATGAGTTTTGTGCTTATAAAAAAAAAAAAAAACTATTCGAAAACCAAAAAAGGGTCAAATCATGGATTCAAAGGAGGAATCATTTAGGCTTGTACCACGCTTTAGAATGCGAATTAGAATTGGAAGACGCCCAACAATTTAGGCATTTTTGTAGATTTTTAAGTGTTGAAGTGGGATCCATAATTTTTAAAAAAAGACACTGCAATGAGAGAAGCAATATCTGTTCATATGCGTCTTATGGTTGCCTTACGATTTGACGTATTGTTATGGCCAGGGGTCATAATGTAAACTGATTGGCATCATGCGAACTCATGAATCAATCCGATGTGTAGGCCTATAACAATGGTCCAAATTCGTTGCATCGATATATTTTCAAACGAAAAAAATAACCTGAAGTTCTAACTTACAGTCTCTAGTCACAGTAGGTTTCCAGTTTGTAAACATATATACATTTTTAACATCAATTAACTTGTTTTGGCAGCACTATTTTATTTTCTAAAAAAAAGACCGACGTCTGCAAACATATCAGCCGGGTGTCAGAAAGTAAATTTACGGCGTTGTACACTCTATCAATTTAAAGTTAGTAATCGTTTGATTAACAATAGCCTAATATAATAGGCCTATGTAGGTGTGTCATTGAGTAAACAAACCAAAAGGTGTTTTTACTCATTTGATTTGGTTAAATTTACTTTTCTGGAAAAAATCTGAAGAAAAACATATCAGATTGGATTGTGTCCCAGCAGCTTGCATGGACGGAACAATAAAACTCAATGCTGAAAAATAGGGCCTTCTTTTGATTTCTTCCGTACCGCTTCCGCTTTTTATATTTTTTAACTTCTTAAGTTCTTGAGAAACCTATAGGCCTAATTAAAATGAAATCATGATTATGAAAAAGGATTGATAATGAATGCAGGTATTGATCTACTAATAATGTTGTTTTGTTTATAACAAATGTAAATTTGTGAAGTAAACTACATGGTTTCTTAAATTATGTAGTTTCCTACTGATTTAAGGGGCTGAACAATAGAATTCTGTTGCCAATTTCTCCATTACAGCTGTTTTTTTGTTGTTATATGTTTGAAATCTGGGTTTTGAATGTCCGAAAGAATTGGATGCAACTCATATGCACTAATAAGGTTGCAAACCTCCTCGTTAGTCCAATTTTTAGTTTGTTTCTCCATATTTTACTCTCAGCAAATACAAACTTTCTTGAATAGTTGAGAGCACTCGCCGAGAGCATGGGGAAAATCGTTTACACTGGCGACAATGATGCAACATTACAACTCTCGGAGAGCTCCCCCTCTACTTTTGGCAAGAATTCTCAGAACCCTTTACACTTGCGAGTTTTACTCTCGAGTGTATATCTACCACTCTTGAGAGTTAAAAACTCGCACTTGTAAACGCACCTTTGGTCAAGTTATTAATGTTCAAAAGTCGTTACCATAGCAAATATCAGGTACACAGCAGCTAGTAGATATATAAAATGCTTACAAACAATTTATTTATATTATCAATTAATTTTCCCTTAAGTACCATGTTAAAGAGAAAACAATTTAAAAATCATTTGTAGGAGACGCCCCTATTTACAGGCTATTGATTATCTGGCACCTTCACTGCAGGTACATAAGAAGTTGGTCGACATCCTAGAACCAATGCACGTCCTGAACCTAGCATTTTAAAGTCCTTCGCTCTAACAACTAAGATATTATATTGTTGCTAACAAGACTCCTAAATATTTGTTTCAGTGTTCTTACTTAATTTTGTGACCAAGTTCGCATTCGGGAAAATGTGCAGAAATGTATAATTAACAAAGAATATGATAACACAGCATCTGAAAAAATTTACTACATCAAATTTAGACAAAATGGTCTTAGCTAATAAGAGGCTTCCTCTAATACATATAACATTTAAGTGGAATAATACTTACACGATATATTCGTTTGGTTGACAAACAGTGGAGGCTACACCGCCTATTGTACACCAAGGATTTACTACAGTCTGTCCACCAGTAACAGTAGTACCAGCTTCCATGGCTGAATCCTACAAAACATTCAGTGTTAATACAACTTAAGAAATCCCGATTTCTTACATGACATAAAAGTTAAATGTCTCTTTTTTAGTCACCCAAAGGCCCCACCCCCTATCCGATTGCAGGGAATGTGCTGCCTAACGAGGCTCAATACATTGTGTATAACATAGCTGATTTTATACATTGTGTATAACATAGCTGATTTCATATACAGTAAAGTCCACCCAAA
>JAGFPH010000203.1:400669-420434 GCA_018207615.1 Philaenus spumarius
CTATCCGATTGCAGGGAATGTGCTGACTAACGAGGCTCAATACATTGGTTATAACATAGCTGATTTCATATACAGTAAAGTCCCGCTATTCCGAACAGAGTTCAGAAAATTAAAAACAGGAGAAATTAAAAAGACGTTCGTGAAAAAACGTACATTTATTGTCAAACAAAGAAGTTAAAGAGAGACATACATAGCGCCTAAGCTTGATGAAAACGCCTAAAACCAAATTGGAATAAAAGCTGGTTACTTATAGTGCATGTCGGCTCCATTTATACAATTCTGTAGAATCATTTTTAATCACTGCTAACACAAAAATAACTAATTTACACACATTTAATAAATACAATTAAGTGATTTTTTAATCGACTTGAGAATGCAATGTTCCGCCAAAAGTTTGTTAAACCTTTTTTTAGATATTTTGCGGATTCGAGATATTCCTGAAAATGATGCTAAAAAACACATTCCTGCCCACGATGGATAGAATAAAAGAGGTGTGTCGCAGTCGCATGGAGTCGTGCAGGTAATGTCACGTCTTGTAGCCTGGCCGCATTGCTTCAACTGTCAGATGTACTCTTTCATAGTTTATTTACTAAAGCATTGAAGGCGAGTAATATTCAAGAATTTATTTAGTTACTAATATTAGTGCTAAATGTTAAGTTTTAATACAACTTAACAAAACACCAGGTATTCAGTGTGCTGTCGCTCTTTACTCGAACGACTATTAAAACTATGAATCGACCTGACGGTCGTTCTTTATATTCCCAAAAAAGTGAAACCTTAAAGAATGTTTGGAGAGATGTAACAGAATTTTTCACTTAACCCTTATACATCCTACACATATTCAGATAACTTTAAAGAAGATTTTGTCACAAAGAGCTGAACTGATAGTACGGATGGGCGTTATACTTAGCAATGGTTGTCGAAAACAGGCCGTTGTGGGACAACGTTTAAGCTTATAAACAACGTTTTCATCAAACCCTGCAACCGTAGCAGTAGGCATTGTCGTCATCAACTTGTAGTGTTATTAAACGTTAGAAAACAGGCCGTTGCTGGATATCGCTTAAGCTAAAAACATTTTCAGTTTTCATTAAATCCTGAAATCGTTGTCAACTTGTAATGGTGGTGTTTTGCATGCTCATATTATTATTGGTAGTCATTGTATATATTTCATGTCGCTTTTTTAGTAAACTTTGGTCAGCAATAAAAATAACATTGTTATATACTGTTAAATAGCATTTTAATTTAATTTTTTTTAGATCAGTTAATTGAGTAATTTTTGTCTTTCTTTTTCATTATTTTAATCAAAATGTAAATATTTAATTTAGTAAACTTTTCTAAACAATAAAAATAACATTCTTGTATAGTTTTTAATTTTATTTCTCACAATGTGCAATAGTTTCAATAACCCATAACATAATTTGCTTTTAGCAGTAAGATTTTAATCAATGTAGCAGAACAAAGCTCAAAATGTGCATTATTGAATTATTGGTGCAACGCTACTGCCACAAGGCAACCGTTTCACATCTGAAACTGCTTTCACTTCGCAAACCATTGCGCCGAAACCGCTTGATTAAACCGTGCGGAGTCGAAATGATTGCAAAACTGAGACCTTAAACAGTAAACTACTCAAATTATAGTTTATTATTATAAAAGAAATAAGTAATTGGTTTTTGTAATCCAACTACCGGTCACAGATTTGCATTGAACATTTAATTTGATACGAAGATACCCAAATTCGAAAACATTTAATAATAAAACTAACACTTTTAGAAACAGCACCCTAGATTGAACTATTAACTATTTGACAAATTTTTGAAAAAAAATGCTTGAAAACGGCAAAAAAACCATTTTAATTAACACTGGCGATTCTAGGATTAAATTGGCATATTTATCAACTGTGAATTATAACAGCAGAAAGAGAAACATTTAAATAAAATAATTTGTACTTGGAAAAAAAATAAAATAAATTATAGGCCTATAATATATTGCGTATATTATAATTTAAATATTAGGTCAATAAATATTGTTTTCATATAGTAAAATTAGAAGAGTTTTAAATAAGTACTTAATACTGGGCATTTAAAAGAAGATTATTATTATAAATTTAACTTCACAACGTGAGGCAAAGAAAAAAAGAATACTAGACTAAATATTATAATAGTAATATATAACTGGGCAGAGAGGAGCTTTTCAGTTTTAAGACATTTGAAGACATTCCTGAGGAGCACTTTGGGGGATTCCAGACTCAACAGCCTAGCCTTAGCCAATATCTTAAAAGAGAGAGAAATTGATGTTGAAAATGTTATAAATGTGTTTTATAAAAAAAAAACCTAGACGTATGGTAATTGAAAATTGGGAGTGTGATTGAACGTTTAAAAACATTAAATAAGGAACATATTTTTATGTTTGTGATTTTTCCTAAATACATAACATTGCTGTATTAACAGTAACATGTGTAACAGAGGTCTCTAAATGTATGTATGTGTTAATAATTTTATAAAGTGCAATGAACCGCATTTATTTCTGACCAGGAGAGCCCATCTACCCCGAAGTCAATCGCCTAAATCCCTTCAAAACCTGCCTGAAGGTACCCTCTCAAATATTTCACCCACTAAAAATCATCCAATCTCAATAAAACAAAAACCATTGGAAAGGAAATATTTCAAACTTTGTTTTGTAAAACGTACATTTACATATGTAATCATCGTTTTAAAATTGTAGTTGTCTATAGTAAAATTCACCTCAGAGTGAGGCGGAAGTTCAAGCCTACCGAGGGTCAGCACGGTCGACTGGTTTCCGCTCCACTCCTACCTGAATTTTAATTTTTTATAGTAGCGTTATGCAAACTTTTTTTATAACAAGAAAATATAAAAATAAATCACATAACGTTGTGTATCACGATCGTCTGTTTATTTTGATACCAAATTTGAAGTAAATCGGTAAATGTTGAGTAATTAAATAGTTCTTAGTTACATTAAAAGCTATGCCATTTAATTACTCAAAATTTACCGATTTACTTCAAATTTGGTATCAAAATAAACTGACGACCGCGATACACAACGTTATGTGATTTATTTTTATATTTTCTTGTTATAAAAAAAGTTTGCATAACGCTACTATAACAAACTAAAATTCAGGCAGGAGTGGAGCGGAAACCAGTCGACCGTGCTAATAAGTCTCCCCCTCGGGAGGCTTGAACTTCCGCCTCACTCTGAGTTGAATTTTACTATAAACAATGGTTGGCCATTACAGTTTAGCATGGTAGACAGCGCCTGGGATTGTATACTATGCATCAGTGAGGTTTTGTGTTATTTGTTGTAATTTAATGAAACAAAATGAAATACGTTTATAACATAGGTTATTTTAAAATGTTCAAGTATACAGTTCAATTCTATGATTTATTCTCTAAAATTTTTGTAATAAAATTTTATTTTTCAAAATAGGCATGATTTTGCTAGCGGTCTTGTAGTAAGAAAATAAAAAAGGCGTTTTCTAACAAATTTGATTAAAATTTATATATATTTTTATACACTTTTATTTAGAACTAATTTACAAAACTTCTGTATATTTTGGAAAAAAATACAAAAAATATTTACTTCTTTTTATGTAGGTCTAAAGTTGGATTATTCCATTACTGAACATTTTTTGCTTCCTGAGCTAATAACTTTTACAATTTTACATCAATAAATTTTTCAGTTGCATATATACATTCTTGGGACTTATTCTATAAAAAAAACTATGGAACTTTTGGATTGGGATTTAACTATTATATTTGACAAATTTTTGGAAAAAAAATGCTTGAAAATGGCAAAAAACCATTTTAGTTAACACTGGCAATTGATTCTAGGGATGCATTGGCATATTTATCAATCACAATCTATAACCCCAGAAAGATTTAAATAAAATAATTTGTACTTGGAAAAAATAAAATAAATTATAGGCCTATAATATATTAGGTATATTATAATTTAAATTTTCATATTGTAAAATTAGAAGAGTTTTAAATAAGTACTCAATACTGGGCATTTAAAAAAAATTATTATTATAAATTTAACTTCACAACGTGAGGCAAAGAAAAAAAAAGAATACTAGACTAAATATTATAATAGTAATTAGTCCGGTCAATTTAGACAAAAAAATAAGAGCAAAGCTACATAAATTCCCACCAAGCTGAAAATCAGTAAGATTGTTAAAAATAAAATTTGAAAGTTCCCCATCTTTCCCCTGTATGGAAAAAAATTTATTCAAGGTCAAAGGCCAAAAAAATGAGTTTTTCGCGATTTTCAGCAAAACGGTAAGTTTTATCATAAAAATACTTCAGAGAAAAATTGTAGATCATAAAATTATCTACAAAAAATGTAGCAATACTTTTTTTCGTACGAGCAACCGTTTTTGAGATATAACGATTCAAAAAGTTGTAAAAGTTGTAATCGTCATAATATGCATGAGTACGCCACGTATATACATCTCTATAGTTGTAATATATGTTAAAATATTTTTCTATCGGTCATTGTAACTTGCACTTATAATATAAAATATACATAAGATATAACTATAAAAATATCAGGTAAAATGAAACCCAGTCCCTTAATTTATACGTCATTGTAACCTTGAGACAATATCTGTCCCTTGTTCCAACCACTCAACAAAAATTTCTTACTAATACTCACAAGTATCGGTTCATTTCAATGTTGAAAGAAAAATTTACTGCTGAAAATATATTGTTAAAACAAGCTAATAATGATGCTGATGTATTCATAATTGAAACAGCAATAGAACAATTCAATTTGACAAATACAACTATTGTTGTTGGTGAAAATTTAGACTTACTCGTATTACTCACAGCTCGAACTCCAACTGAAAAAACTATTTTCTTCTTAAAACCAGGAAAAGCTCAACATCAATCGGAAATATATTCATCAAAAAGTTTATCTACTTTTGCAAAGTGTCAAAATCATGTACTATTTTTACACGCAATAACTGGCTGTGATGTTTTCAAAATGTTTGAAAAACAAAATTTAGTTCAATGTGCTGAAGTTTTTAAAAATAGTAATTCAACTCGACAAGAAATTATCACTAACGGCATTCGCTTTCTTCTTTCTATGTACGGAGCTCCTAAAAAAACTACCTGCTTAGATAAGTATAGATATGCATGTTTCGTTAAAAATACTAAAAGTAAAAAACAAGTACAATTAGCTTGTCTTCCTCCAACCTCAGTTGCTGCTCATAAACATCTTTTTCGGGTATATTACCAAGTTCAAGTGTGGCTTGGTTATCAGTTAGACCCTACAGACTGAGGTTGGAAGTTGGTCAACAATTCATTAGTACCAGTCCAAACTTTACTTCCACCTGCACCGTAAAAACTGCTGAACACAATTTTTTGCAACTGCAAAAAGGGGTGCAGTGCTAAATGTGGTTGCAAAAAAGTCGGACTGTTTTGTTCTCTGGCATGTACACATTGTCAAGGTCGGTCGTGCTTTAATATTGAATCATCAACAGTGGAGGATCCGTTTGATTCCTACAAGGCGACATGCGATACATCGCTATTAACGCCGCTTACATGTACTCAGGATGAAAATGAAGAAGAACAAGACGAACAAGAACATCAAGAAGAAGAATTTGAAAGTTACGACTAGGACGATTAAATTTCACTACTTTTTTTAACCTAAATTGCTTTTATCTTTTCAATCTCTGCTAATATTCATTATTTTGCAATAGTTTCAAATTAAACATTATCACAACAGATCCGTGGAATAGGCCTACTGGGGAAACCAGGTCAAAAAAACGCGCTAAGTACACTACCTCATAGGTGGCGTGGAAACGTGTGCATATTATGACGATTACAACTTTTACAACTTTTTGAATCGTTATATCTCAAAAACGGTGGCTCGTAGGAAAAAAAGTATTGATACAATTTTTGTAGATAATTTTATGATCTACAATTTTTATCTGAAGTATTTTTATGATAAAACTTACCGTTTTGCTGAAAATCGCGAAAAACTAATTTTTTTTACCTTTGACCTTGAATAAATTTTTTTCCATACAGGGGAAAGATGGGGAACTTTCAAATTTTATTTTTAATCATATTTCAAACAATCTTACTGATTTTCAGCTTGGTGGGAATTTATGTAGCACCGAATGTCTAAATTGACCGGACTAAATATATAACTGTCTGATATAAGAAGAGTTTTGAATAATACCTAAATCTTCACCCAAAAAGTTATTTGTTTGCAGAATGACCTTTGCAGGCTCTCAGCTGAGCTGTAAATGTCTATAATATGTTTATACTTTGTTCACATCACACTTTGCACCCTCTATCGGCTCGTCTTTACATTGCACTAGAGCAATAGTAGTCGAAATGCCTTGCTGTCAATAATACGGCACTATCACTACGATTAATGGGAGATTTTCAACAGATTAGAAACAACAGATTATCTCCTAAATGTTTGGGGAGGGATTGTCAAATCTTCATATTTTATATTGATTATAATCAGGAATACAGAATCCCCTCGACATTCGCGGTCGCTAAAAAAAGAAAAATTACTGTATAAGTAGCAATAAAGTACATGCAAAATTCGTAAATTATTATAGTGTAGTACTGTAATTATTATTGTACCAATTTAATAACATTGTATAAATACCACGTCGGCGAAACACTCGCAAATACAACAAAACATAAAAGATGGAATTTCCCTACAATACGCCTCTGCATGAATACAAGTGGACTTGTGGAAATGAAGATCAATGGCATACTGTGATGAAGTTGGAAACATCAATGTAGTGTACAGCAAGTCAAATTAATTTTAAAGACTTAATTAAAATTACAGTAAAACATTTTGAAAGAAATTAAGTTTTTACTACGTTTTATCACTCGTAACCAATATTTTCGCTACTGACGACGAACGATAGTTTGATGCCATGACAAAAATTGACATGACTAAGTTCTAAAAATAGACAAACCCAGACAATGAACGAGCAAGTAGGGATGGGTAAAGGTACCATTATGAGAGCATCCACCCCTGAGTAGAATCATAGACAATTTTATAAGCAACAATTTCAGACAATCTCAGTTATACAAAATATCTTATATAGAAGAAAATGTATGAATTTTTTATTAAAACGTTATATTTACAGTGTTTAGACCTTGGTATTTTTAGCACAACCCTAGCTAAAATAGTGGCATTATTTGTGACTATGTTTAAATTAGTATGGCACACAAAGGGTTAAGGCTAAACACCCTGGCAGTAGTTCCAAATACTGCCGCCACGTAGCGCTTCAAAATTATGAAAATTAATTTTACTGATTACTCGCTTACCGTTTGAGTAAAAATTGGTTTGAAAACTGATTTGTACTTCTAATATGTATCTTTAAATCGCTATGCTAACGATTTGTTTTTATTTTTTATTTAATAAAAAAATTACTTTGTAACTGCTAAAAGGAATATTTTTAAAAGAAAAACAGGTAGTCATTTTGAAGATTTGATGGAGAAATGAATTAATAATTTTTCAGACTGAAGATCGAACCAGTGGTTCCGTCGGAATCGATTTTGCAAGGTTTATCTCTCGTATTTTTTCGCGCGTATTCCCCCCCCCCAACCCGCGCGCCATCAAACAAATTCATCACGCCACGCGCTCGCTCAGTGACGACTCGCACCGGGAAATGCTTCCGTTTCCCATATATTGTTGAAGAGCATTACATGTATTGTTTCTTCTGCTCGTCCCACTTGGTTGTTATAAAATATTAATTCAGCATACGTAACCACAATATTGGTATGTTTTGCATACTTTTACTAAGATATGTTTCTTGTATATACAGGATGTTTCGTAATGACTATGTAATATTTTAGTATATGATTCAGCACATAAGAATTAGAAAACACATCAATTGGACATGTGTCCGGAAACGCTTTGTTTTCTCCCAGGGCTCTATAACAAGGGCTATACCATTTTGATCATTTACCGTGACCCAGTATCGATCGCCTATGACGTCACCATGCTGATACACGCTAGCTGGTAATATTTGAGTAGTGCGTGCGCAGTCGTTAACTCGCTGTTTTAACTCGATGGAAAGGCTCCAGTAAAATAAAATTTGGATATTCTTAATCTACATAAAGTACGGATTCTAACAGTATAAAACACTTTTATTTTAACAGGTATTTCGAATTTTAATAATTGAAAATATTTGAGAATTATCACAGACTGACATGAAAAAGTTCCTAAGCGAGGAAATTTTTTATTTTTGGGTTATAAACAAACTTCCAGCGGGAAAGTTGTAGCCAATGAATTGATCTAAACTATCCAATTCACCGATTTGTGATAAAATGATTACATCATTATGAAATCGTTTTTTAAATGAGCGCGAGTAGGTGCCTCGCCGCGACTCCCGAAGTACAGTTGTTTGATACGGGAATAACGTTTATGTACATATTGTTATTTAAGGTAATATAGTAAATCACTTGTCCCCAGGTAATTATGCCAGCTAGAAAAAAAGTAAGCATTTTATTTTAACATAAACTAATTATTAATTTATAATTAAAATTTGATATTATTGAAGTGGACACAAAAAGTTAAGTTGGAGGTTAACGTTTAAAAAATAATATCATTATTACGTACATTCAAAGAAATAAAATTAGAGATCAATGATGGAAAAAGAAAATCGTAATTACGTAAAATATTAGCTTCATATTTAATTAAAAGAATTGCTTTATAACAAAGAAATATGCTGTCTTTTAAATAATTTGTTCATTGTTGTCTAATTTGCAGAGTACTTAAATGTTTCTTCAATAATATCAAATATTAATTATAAATCATAATTAGTTTATGTTAAAATAAAATGCTTACTTTTTTTTCCTGGGGACAAGTGATTTACTTAAAATAACAATATGTACATAAACGTTATTCCCGTATCAAACAACTGTACTTCGGGAGTCGTGGCGCGGCACCTCCTAGCGCTCATTTAAAAAACGATTTCATAATGATGTAATCATTTTATCACAAATCGGTGAATTGGATAGTTTAGATCAATTCAATGGCTACAACTTTCCCGCTGGAAGTTTGTTTGTAACCCAAAAATAAAAAATTTCCTCGCTTAGTGACTTTTTCATGTCAGTCTGTGATAATTCTCAAATATTTTCAATTATTAAAATTCGAAATACCTGTTAAAATAAAAGTTTTTTATACTGTTAGAATCCGTACTTTATGTAGATTAAGAATATCCAAATTTTATTTTACTGAAGCCTTTCCATCGAGTTAACGACTGCGCACGCACTACTCAAATATTACCGTGTATCAGCATGGTGACGTCAGAGTGAAACTGGCGGCACAGTGCCGAGATCAAAGAAACGGTTTAGCCCTTGTTATAGAGCCCTGGTTTTCTCCATAGCGGCCATTTTGTTTTTTCACTAAATAATTTGTATCTAGAGAACGGTTTGACCGATTGACTTAAAACTTGACATAAAGTTTACCTAACAATGATATATTTTAAGTAAAATAAGCGATTATATCCATTAATGCGTTTTAAAATGGTGACTGTTAAAAAATTGCAAACCTGAATTACCCAAAAACCATACATTTTTATAAAAAGTTTCAAGTCATCTTTTTTGTAGTCCTTTTTATTCTGTATCGGCTCTTTAACATAACTATTATCCGTCATCCGATTGTTTTTACAGTAACACTATCCGATGATAAATCAAAAGGGCTATAAAAAAGATGTCTTGACATTTTTTTGTTAAATGTACCGTTTTTGGGTAATTTGGGTTTGAAATTTTGAAACAGTCGCCATTTTAAAACGCATTATTTATTTTAAGTAGATCATTGCTAGGTCAACTTCATGTCAAGTTTGAACTCAATCGGTCAATCCGTTCGGTAGATATGAATTATTTTGTAAAAAACACATACAGACAGTCAGACGACAAAGTACAGTAGACCAAGTTTTGTATTGTGAAATTTATTTGTCTCGATCCCAGAATTAATTCATTTTAATTAATTAATTTTAAACAGTTGTAGACACATTAAATTAAATACACAGATTAAAAACGTTTAACACACCTTATAATTAAATTAAACATAAGTTAGATGAAATTGGATACATAAATATGTTTACATCAACAGAGGAGATACACTCTTTAACTATTGGTGAGCATTTGAATTACATTTCTTTATTTGTTCGTTTTCATCATTTCGCACAAAAACGTAAACGGATCATAAACGTCTTGGGCTGTGTGTTGTTTGAGAGCTGGGAGCTGCGAGCCGCGAGGATGGGTTGTATGTGCCTGTGAGGAGAGAGAGAGAGAGAGAAGGCGCTACGTCGCGTCGCTGCGTGCGCATGTCAGTTAGCTGTTCAACGAGTGACACAACGTTGGAACTAAAATTTGCCCTAAAAATGACTACCTGTTTTAGTCAAATTTTGACTTATTTTAAAAGTTATTAATTGTAAAATTTTATTAAGAAATGTTATCGAAAATTAGAAAGCATAGCGCCTTTAACAACTTTATACTGATTACAAAACAGTTTTATTTTTTCAAATCGGAGAAAAAATAAATGAGTAATCAGTAAAATTAATTTGGCCACGACAGTACTGCTATCTATTGGGCTAAAAACACAACTTTTTTTGTACTGTTTAGCCTTAACCCTCCAAGTGGCATGGTTAAAGCTAAAATTGAAAAGCAAGTTTTTAGCGTTTTGCAAGCATATTTTTAAAAATTCGCCAAAAATAGTAAATGAACCCCAATCCAAAAGTGTTCCATTGCAGCTTTATTGTAGAAGAAACTTCAAAGAATTCAAATATGCCACTAAAAATTAGTTTCTTTTGAAATTGTAAAAGTTATTAGCTTAGAAAGCAAAAAATGATTAGTAACGGAAGGAAAAAAAAACAACTTTATGCCTACATAAAAAATAGTAAAACATTTTTGTAATTTTTTTCGTAAGTGTAAAAAAGTTTCGTAATTTAGTTCTAAATAGAACTGTATAAAAACATTTATCAATTTTAAATTTTTTATTTTGAAAAAAAAACAGTTTTTATGTTCCAAGTACACGACTGGTAACAAACCTAGGCCTAGATTGTAACGTCATTTACTAATATATGCTTTGCCCAAAAATGAAATATTATTATAACAAAGTGTAGAGGATAAATCAAAGAAAAGAACGGTATACTTGTCTTTCCTTAGTTCACAAAAGTGTTTGAGTTATCATTATTTGAATAACAAAATGACATCAATCTAATGAAAATTCGGCCGTCTATAACAGCGGTCAGAATGGGACACTTGAATAGCGTGGGAACCCACGTGCTAGACTTTCTCACTAGAACGTAATAATCATGTACATTTCAATTTTCGTCTAGACAGACAAAAAACCGGTTATTTCTGGATTAATTCGCACCGTTACAAAATTCAGACTTTGCTGTACAAAATGGTGTAAAGAAATCTGTCAAAACATTTGATATGGTAGGCGTAAAATCACTTGACAAATGGGCTGTTTCATTGGTTGAAAAACTGTCCAATTGCAAGGGTTTACAGTAATTCTTGGAAAAATACTATTTTTATAGTGACATCTGATTAGAAGGCACCAACAGAAAGATAAAATCTTGACGAATCCAATGGTATATTTATAATAGCCAAAGAAATATTTGTGTAGATAGTTTTGAACGTTGAAGAAGTGGGAAATAACAGTACAATTGTATGCAGATTCGCGCACGGAAATAGCTGTAGACCGATGTGCATATTTTAAAACGATGATTACATATGTAATAATACGTTTTACGAAAAAGTTTTAAATACAAAAATTAAAGTTTAATCCATTTCCTTTCCAATGGTGCCGGTGTTATTACGATTGGATGATTTTAAGTGAATTAATTCGTCGAAAATACAAATGTATGTAAATTCTCGCTAATTGTCGAAATGGCTGTATCTTGCGCCTGAGAGAACGTCACTTTGGGCAGTCTGCCACTGGGAGGGTTAAAAGGAAGAAGAAAGGTTGGCCATTACTGTTTTTGCCCGTGTAGGGCAGACATACCCATTAAGGGTCTGCTGTAGTCCATCTTGGATTTTTATCCCATAAGAGCAATGTTAAATTTCAAACCATTTATTTCGTTTACTTTTTATCATAAAATTGTTTGTAAGGTCTCATTTTAAGCACAGTCACAATACGCATCAGTCTTGCAATTTACATTTTTTTAAATGCTTTTGATTTGTTATATAATTGACATTTTGTAAGTACAAAGTTTGAATTTTTTTCCTAACACAATACAAAATTAAAAATGAAAAATAATTTGCAAGCCGGATCCGAAATTTTTTAAAGAATATTCAGTTTTTTTTTAACACTCGATTACAAAAGATAGTCTTATAAAATGGTTTGAAATGAGACAATGTCAAAGCGGCCAGCTGCAAGAAATTGCACTGTTTAGATAGGGATACAGTGAGAAGCGGTTGCGTTTCCGGTTGCTTTCTCGTTTACAGGAGCAGACCCTTAAGTTATCTGAGTGCTAATTACTCCCCCGACATGTTTATTGGATAATTGACGTCACGCAATGGAGACTTTCCTTCATAGTAATTTCATAACACTTGCATCCGTCCCTCAGTTGATTTGAGTATCATTGTCAGTGTTTTGTTTATTGTCTCATTAATATATATATTTTGCCAACACTAATATTTCATTTTACCGTTTGATATAGCTTCTAAAGGAAACTCAGAGCAACTGCATTGATAATTATGTACGTGCAGTACAACCTGTCATATTCGGACTAATGTGGCGACCGGCCGATCCGGATATGGAAAAATCCGGATACAGCAAGGTCATTTAAATAGCCAAAGGGCCCAAAACAATGAAAGCCATTATTGTTTAATACTATTTTTAGATGTTTAAAGCGGTTTGGACTTGTATTTACTGTACTACATAGTAGGGTGGGCCGAAAAAACTCATTTTTTATTTCAAAGTTGTAATAGCGCAGAAAAGTTGTGAATTATATAAAAAAAGAAAATATTTTTAAAAATTTCAAAATCGGTTGACATCTTCCGGTCGCGCATAGGCCCTAAAGTTTGACAAAATATAAAAAAAACTTAATTTTGTGATAATTTAAAAAAAATTTGAATTATATGTTTTTGTGATGTAATAGTTTGTAACGTCTTCAAGTAGAGCCTAAAAAAATTGTGTTTTCATTTGGTTTAGATCAGTTGATATCTTCCGGTCGTGCATAGGGCATAAAATTTGCCAAAATATTTAAAATTTCACATTTTTCAGATTTTTTAAAATCTTAATATACTTTTTTTTATTGCAATAGTTACAGTATTTTTTATTTTTGAACATAAGAACATTGTGTTTTATTATGGTTTGAATAAATTAACCACTTCCGGTCGTGCAATGACCCCAATGCTATAGAAAAACAGTACCTAAACCAATATAGTTAGGCCTATGGCATGATGGGTGATAACAGTAACAACGAGCATGGTACTTTTCGACTTGCTCTATATATTTAATAAGCTTAAATATTGAAGTTACAGTATAGTTATGCCATTCCTGTATGACTTTTCCCATGCAGTATGAGTTGCCATTCCGCCAAATGTTTGTGAACCTGCATGGTAAGACAATGGGCCTAATACCTAAAGGGCCAATCGGTGAAAAGTTAGTTAATTGCCAAAAACTGCCGGTGGTTAACTTCTAGAGTATTGATTGTCAGATCGCAGAGATAGACAGAAACGTGCTTAGCAAAAATCAGCAATACCTACTTGAAATTCTAATGGCAATAAAATCAGAAACCTGTAAAGAAGATTTGGCTTATCCACTTATCATATTCGAGATGGTTGACAAAAGCAAATAGAACTCTCAGATTGTACATAATTGAAGGAAGCTCCTCACCTGAACTTCAAGAACTAGTTTTGTTTATATTGAAATCAAACATCATACTTTGCTTGATGTTGACGATCCTGTGATCGAACGGTATGTTTTTTTCGCCCACCCAGAACACTTACTGTTAGCCATGAATCAAGATGACAAGAAACACATAAGAGAGCTGGGACTTCCAAGAACTCTGAAGGCAAGGCAGATAGATGCAAGAAGGAAAACAGTAAGAACATTCACACCACCAAAAATCAACTTCAATGAGCAAAAATACTCAGAAATTATCAACTGGATGGACTGTGAATTATCTTCTCCCCCATTGTTGGCAGAAATCAGCGATGAAGAGATCAAATCGCACATCAACAGTGACTCGATCCCTGACCAGACCATTACTTTCAAGCAATTCACAGTTCATACGAAGGCTGTTGAACGCTGTGTAAAACTCGTCACGGAAGCCTCAGGAAATGTTTGTGGAGCTGAATCTCGAAACGAATTTAAAAGAACCACTCTGCTGTCCAGATCATCCATGCCTAACTTCACTAGCAAATCAGTCTTCAAAGTACCTTCAGCTACAAACTAGAGAACAGTACTAATGGACAAGTTCAGCTAACATGGACTATTTATTTTGAACCCTGTTTTTTCTTTCATATATAAGTAAGTTTATTATTAAAAACTATACTGTACGTTAAATATTTAAGCATTTTAAATAGAGATCAAATCGAAACGTATCGTGCCCGTTGTTACTGTTATCACCTATCATGCCATAGGCCTATCTATCTTTGTTTAGGTATTGTTTTCCTATAGCATTGGAATCATTGCGCGACCGGAAGTTGTTAATTTATTCAAACCATAATAAAACACAATGTTTTTATGTTCAAAAATAAAAATACTGTAAGTACTGCATTAAAAAAAGTATATTAAAGATATAAAAAAAAAACTCGCAAAAATGTTAAATTTTCAATATTTTGGCAAATTTTAGGCCCTATGCGTGACCGGAAGATATCAACTGATCTAAACCAAATTAAAACACAATGTTCTTAGGATGTATTTGAAGTCGTTACAAACTATTACATCACCAAAACATATAATTCGAAATTTTAAAAAAAATTGCAAAAATTAAGTTTTTTTTCATATTTTGTCAAACTTTAGGGCCTATGCGTGACCGGAAGATGTTAACCAATTTTGAAAATTTTTTAAATATTTTTTTTTGTCTATATAATTTGCAACTTTTCCGCGCTATTACAACTTTGAAATAAAAAAAAGAGTTTTTTCGGCCCACCCTACTTTAAAGGCTAACAAATTCACGTCCAGTACACAACCATAGACTATTGGTAATTAAAAGTAAACAATAAAAGAAAACAGTTTACATTGTAAAAACACAATTTAATTATGAAATTATCTGTTAAGTACAGTACAGTACTTAAATAATTACAGTAATTAAACATCTAAAGTATGTTTAAAGTATGTAGGCCTAGGTACAGTATTGTATTTATAAGCATACTTGCTTTAAAAAATTACCGGTGATCCTACAGTCCGGATGCGACAGGTCGTACGGTACTTGAATTTGGCACGTACCACGTACTTAAGGGGAGCCAGACCGGGTAAAAATTTTTTCTACCGGATTTTTTTTCTTCTGATTATTGTACTCCGTTTCATTCCCTTTAAAATGATATAACTTTAAGCCCTTAAAAAAATTTAAACAAACTGTTGTTTTGATTTTCTTCTACAATTTGTATTTTATTTTGTTCAAAGATTGTTGTGTTATTTTTCTACTATATATTTTCTATTTCTTATTTGAGTAATTGACATATAAAACGATATATAACATTATTTTTTGAAAATATTCGTGCAGTGCATAAAAACTCTGCGTTGCTTGCGACGTCTGCATTTCTATAGTATGATATCATATAGTAGACCTTTCACATGTTATTTCTAAACTGCATCAAAAAATCAAAAATGATTATTTTTAATAAATAAATAAAAACTTTTTGTAATGTTTCACAAATCTTTATTGAGCCGTGCCGACCTAGGTTTCGCCCGCTACGGCATTATCGAAGGCAACTTAAAGACTAAAGGAACAAGAAAAAATCCAACACACAGCAGTTGGGTATAGGTAGGCCAAAATACCGTTAGGTTAGGGATGTGGGAGGAATCGAACTGGTCAATAACAACGGTTGTAGAAGTGGCGAATTGCTTAAATCTATTTGTTCGTTTAAAACAAAACTTACGTCCTTATTAATTAACCTCTTAATTTCTAACATTTCCAAAGCATCTAACTTATTACCCTTACAATTAACATGAAGTACATCAAAATCTGTATTTAAAGTTTAAAATGTCATGTGTTTTTAAATGGTTAGAAAAACTAGAGTCATCATAGTTTAGTCGCCAACTTCTATTATGTTCGCTTAATCTAGTTTTAAAACTACGACCTGTTTGCCCTACATAAGCTGCATTACAAATTTTGCAACTTAATTTGTACACTCCACTTTTTGAAAATTTACCAACTTTGTCTTTAGAATTATTAAAAATATTTCCCAAACATTTATTATTGTAATAGGCAGGTCTACAACGCTTTCTCTTTTCTAATAATTTACCTACGGTAACACTAACTTTACCGATGTAATTGATTCTACGCCATTTATCTGTAGTTTCATTTTTACCATTATTAAGGAATATAAGTTTTTTAACATTCTTTTTTAATTTGTTTTTTAACCCTAGAACACTAACGTTGTTTTAGCCAAATGTAGATACTAACCTTTCGTCTGACAGACTACTGTTTAAAAAGGGTAATAAACCAAACTAAAAACATTAAACAAATATTTAACTCCCATAACTTTGAATAAGGCGTTATTATAAACACTTTCAATACGTTTTACAAAATTTTTAGTCTGTGGCATCGTCACAGGAACACTTTGTTTGGTACTCCCAACAAATTGCTCTTGAGCACTTCTCACAGAAGAATCGGGTCATTCTTCTCTTTGCTGAAAGGTAGAATGTGCATATCTTACGATCCTGTTGTTGTCTTACATATAATACAACTGTCTTGTACATTGTTTAAGAACATAGTCCAGTTCTGCACCAGTATCATATGAGTAACTACCAGTATCATACCAGTAACTAAACTAACGTAAATACTAACGTTTCGTCTGCCAGACTTCGCGAACCTAAAAACTAGCAAAAAACATGCACGTACGGACTTACTATACTGACCATATCATCAGCTAGTGCTCAAATGAAGGTACACGGAGTGGTAGGCCGCTCGGTGGAGAGGAAGTAGGAAAAGTAGAAAAATCGATAGTTCACAGTAGTCTGTCAGACGAACGTTAGTGTTCTAGGGTTAACATTTTTTCAATCAATCGACCAGTATAACCATTATTAGAGGCAATCAATTTAATGCAATTAAGTTGCCCTACCTGTACCCAACTGCTGTGTGTTGGATTTTTTCTTGTTCCTTTAGTCTTTAAGTTGCCTTCGATAATGCCGTAGCTGGCGAAACCTAGGTCGGCACGGCTCAATAAAGATTTGTGAAACATTACAAAAAGTTTTCATTTATTTATTTATAATGGAATTTCACCAAGAACCAACGGTCGTTAGTATAAATATAATTATTTTTGGTAATATTTTATATCAATCTACTATGAATGAATAGTCCCTTCCGTTTCTCATCTGATATAGTATACAAAATCGACGTAAAATTGAGGATGAATGAAAGTAGTATATACAGAAATACTACAGTCAAATTATGCAAAACATCTCAAGCCTTTAGACAACTAAAGGTAACTAGTCATATCCCATCAGCATGGAAGTGAGCCAACAACTGTTTGCTTTACTTCAGCCCTCCTACCATCAAACCACAGATATAAAAAGCTACCTGGTCTCGCGAGATTCGAACCCAGGATCTTCTGACCAGGAAGACCCAACGTTACCTCTCGGCTGCTAAGGCTTGTTCAGAATAAAACTGAAAAATACCCCTCTTAAGTCACTTTACAAAGCAACCATATTGTCTATCTCGCCCCTCGTTTACAAGCGAATTCTTTTAATTATTTTACATTATTTATTGCCGTTTCCCGAAAACCGTGTTTTTTTTTAAACTTTTGAATCTTTATGAAGAGAATGAAAACCCAGATAACATTTCTTAGCTACTGCTCTGGCCACTATTAATAGTGAGTAAAATAATTTTGAAATTCATTATTGTCGTTTTTCTTTATTTTCTAAAAGTTTACTTTTAAAAACTTAGATGTCGCATATCTTATCTAAACAACCAGTAGAGATATCTTCACCAAATTTATTTTTGCATGTTCTTATAACAAATATCTAGTTTCTATCATGGGCTTTTGTAAAAATTATCAAAACTGCCAAAGTTTAAAATGTTTATTTATAAAATGTTTTAAAAATAAAATTGTAAATAATTAACTTTTGGTTAAAATATAAAAAAAACCCATGTACGGAATTAGTTATTGAAGTAAACTTTCAAGTAAAAAAAAAATCATAAAGCTATCTTTAATAGTTTTTTTAGATATCCAACATCAAGTTAACATCAAGGTTATATGGCTGTCAGGGTGCCCTTAAGGTAAATATTGCTTGCCTTTTGGTTTTACCTCAATTTTCCGAAAGTTTTATTTTATTAGAACAAAGGTACACTTACCTACCTCTGGAAATAATTAACCTAGATACCTGAAATTTTTTACACATCACTGTTGTGTTATAAGTAATATTTAGGCCCATTTTTATTACTGTCACATTGTTAGTTTTGTAAATAAAAATTTAAGTTTTGTGAAATTTGTTCATGTTTTTAGTGTCTTATAAAAACCTTTTTTTCTTAAGGTAATACTTGATAGAAACATGTAAAATTGGGTCTGTTTACTCATAAAGGGGTGATAAACATAGCCTAAAATTTTGAAATCCATAGCTTTACAACTTTTGAAGAAAAGTGTACCTAAATAAAGGTCTATATTTTAATTTACTTTCAAGTCCATGGGCGGTATTTATAATAAGTTCGGAGATATAGCCCAAACAAAACAGGTGTTTTTCACAATTTTGTAAGTGGTAAGAGTCCCCCTTTGCAACATTTTAAGAAAAACTGCAAACTTTAAATTAAATTGTGATATTAATCACAAGTAATTAAATATCTTAAGTATGTAGGTGCAGTAATGTACTTATAAACACACTAGCTTTAAAAAAATTACCGGTAGGCCTACAGTTCGGCACGGTGAAATATAAATTAAGTTTTACTTACAGTACCATAAAGGAACGCAATGGCTACATCAGTTTTTGAAAAAAATGTGATTTTCGGGGAGAGAGTCATTGAGCATTTCAAGACGCTAAGAATAGATTAGGCACGGTGCGCAAACATTATAGTAGCTGCAACATTCACTTTTCTACTCCATCCGCCACACAATCAAAATCAAAATACAAAAATTTGATTGGAGAAGCAGCCCCTTATGGGAGGGTCCGGATGTGACAGGTTGTACGGTATTTTAATTTATCAATCGCCTTAATTATTTAATAGCCAGAACATTGTAATTTGCGTAAAAATGTGTAAATAATAAAAAAAAGAATCACAATTCAATGCTTAAACAATAATTGATAATGCCGAATAGTTTAAGTCAATAGAGTAAGTCAAAAAAGTTGCTTTTGAGATATTGAGGCTTAAAGTTAAATCAATGTAAAGTTTGTTTACTTTTTTAATTATAGAAAAAAATAATTAGTAGAAAATTAGTTTTCTATAATTAAATTATTTTTCTCGGGGGCGGAAGGTGGGCACTCTCTCTTGAAATCCTAACCTCAAAACTTGACGATCTTAGTAGACAATCTTAAAATGTTCCCTTCACTCGAAGAGGCGCTTCTGACAATCTTAAATTAAAATCATTGGTTTGTTTTGCCGACAGCCCTCTACTAGACAATCTTAAAATATTTATTTCCCCTTCTCCCGAAGA